>JAHPZR010002514.1:25000-35000 GCA_019787425.1 Platygyra sinensis
AGACTATTGGAAGGTACTGAAACTGTTTCCTGTCCCCTGTCGCTCCGGATGGCATGGATGGAAATGGATTGAAATTTGAAAAAATTAGCAATTTTTTTTTAAGTTTTGATGCCACGAGTTACAAAAATCCTCAAGAAATTTATTATGGTTAGCCCTCTCTGATAAAATTCGTTTGATATCTTCGTCGTAGCTTTACAGAAGCTTTTTGTGTATGATTAAAGCCTTAAAGTAATTATTTTAGCACAGAATTGACCTAAAACAGCAAAATCCTCGTGACAATGCCCCTTTAAGCGGACGCTAGTGATGGTCCCAAGGGTGCCCCCTTAACACAGTTTTCACTGTACGATATTTTTTTTAGAGCAATCGAGTGTCCGAATTGTAAATCGATAGCTACAAACACAGTCACTGTACTGATTTCAGGAGAATGGGATATAAGGCGGTATTTCCAATAGAACATTGTATTGCTGTGGTAACATAAAACGGTACGGAAAAGAGCTCACATATACTCTCCTCGATCGATGGTTAACAGCGTTAAGAGCAAGAATATTGTTTGTAAATTCAATTATTCATCTTTTCATAGGCGCTGCAATCATGATCCGACTCATCGAGTTTGTGCCAAAATTGGAGTTACAGGCACATCTTTTTGGGAATTTACAGGACAAACCTCTTGGTGTGGCACAGTCAGTAAGTATACCCTACTTTATGTATTGGCAACTATGAAAAGATATTTTACGATAACAGCACGAATTCTCGCGCGCTCATTGGCTAATTTTAATCGTCAATAAGCGGACACGCACATAACAACGAGCGTGAGCGGACAATTTGACAGTTTGTTATCGTAAAAAAACAAATGGGCGTCAGTTTTTTATGCGTCTGTCCTGTTATAGACAATGAATTTCGTCGTAATATTGTCAAAGTAGTCTGTCTATCGCCTCGTGGATCCACAGCTACTTTGACAATGTTATGACGAAATTCATGATCAATAACAGAACATACGCACGAAAAACTGACGTCAATTTGTTAAATAGACTACCGGCCTCGTCATACGTAGTACTTCCTGTATATCGCTCTTTATTTTATACAATTAGACTGAATCAAGTAAGAGACAGGTAATGTGCTATTAGTGATATACATATGGTCTGTTTCATGGCGAAACTAAGTTGTGTGTGCGTCGTCTAAAAAGAACATTGTAGAAAAGTGTATGAACAATTCGATTTACCTTTCATTCGACATCAATTTAAGTACATTTTAAAAGTAGAGAGTTCATCTTTATTCAGGTACTACTCACTTTTAACTTACACATTAGTCAGGATGGCTGGCCATTCAAATGGAAAATGAGCATGTTTTATTAAAATGTACTTAACAGTCGCTTGTAACTTCCTGCTCTTTAACTAGAAAGGTTAAGAAAAAGTCTGGAGATTTTCAAATTGACTAAGTTAACTTAAGAGCAGAAATGCCGATGATGTAAGCGAGTTCGCTTCTCGCTAATCGGTCCAAATTGAATCTTACCCTTCAGGTTTTAAGAATTCAACTGCAACCCTCTGTTGCACCCCCCCTCCTCCCCCCCCCCCCAAAAAAAAACGCCTCTGTTGCACTAACTTCGAATCTCTTATTTAACTCTTCTTGATATTGTTAAAATTAATTTTGAAGCGCAAGGATGATACCCATAATGGCTCTTATAGATAGAAAACTTGCACCTTTGTTCCTGGCGGAAGTATTGTTAATCTTCAACAACTAATATAGGTGACTACGGTGATCAAAATGATGGAAAACTGCGATGTCCTCCTGAGGAACCAACTTGGTGCATCTGTAAGTGGGCCACTGCAAAATGGATTAAAGGAGAGGGTTGCAATGAAGTAAGTATAAAGCAATTTGGAATTCTGTCACTGTTCATCTACAACAACCACAACAACATTAATTTATACCAAAAAGAAATAAGATATAAAAGTAATACATACGTTTTGACACTTGTAAATAAGGTATTAGCTCCCTATAACAACCACAACGGCTAAGAAAATTAGGCAGCTATCTACGAAATACAATCAGTGAAACAATTACGGTCATGTATATTAGATATAAAGCAAAAGTAACCCAAGAATAGAGATACAGATGAATATTTACGACAAAATTACAAACTAACATTACACCAGGCCAAGAGGAAAAAGAAGAAGAAGAAAAAAATGCTAATTATTACAAGAAACAATGATATTTACAGCACAAGAATAGTGACTGCATATCAGAATAACACGGCGTAGAAGTTCAAAGGTCCTTCAGAAAGCCTTAAAACTGCCCCCCCTCCTCCGGGAATATTCATATTTATTGAATCCTTTGGCTCGTCTTTTATTACAGCGCGTTCAGTTTGACTGCGAGGCTACCGATGTATGTAACTTGAAGGTATCGTATTTAACTTTCTTTTTTAGCTTTCATTGTGACTATGTTCAGTCAGGGAATTTGATGGTAATCCGTAACGTAAAGCAAGTGCCAAACAAGGTGCATCAGGTTACTAGTTGTTGTTTAGTTAGAGGATCTACGATCTCCAAGTCCTGAATCCTATCGTCTGGTGCTCGATTAAGTTTTGGCGAGATCCTGTACTTACTCAGTCAGTTGAGGGACGCCCCTTGATTTAACGCCATCTCTGCATGAATAAGCGCCTTGCGTGAGAGCAAAGCAGAAAAACATACTCGAAAAAGCACCGTCTCTGAGACTGTGGTGCTCTTACTGGGAATATAACTAAAACACGGGTTGGTTGCAACTTTTTAGAAAACAGCAGCCTCGGGAAAGAATGTGTCTCGGCTCAAGATGCCATAGTTCCCTTCTCTTATCGAACTCTGATAACGAAATATGCAGAGAAACCTAAAGATTTTTTCCAGCGTATACACTTCACGTATACCGTGCTCGTTCAAAGGACAAGTCCAATCTTTTCCCATAAGAGTTTGATAAACAGCGCAGCAGTGTTTTAGTCGACGGCGGTTATGCGAGGCGAGTTTAACTGACTTTTCCTTTCACTGATTGGATTTTCATCATTAATAAAGATTGTAAAGTCTTTCTGGAGTTTCTATTTACTGAATCGTACTCAATAAATCTTCCATTTTTTTTTTTTATTTTTAAGGACTCCTACGTCGATTATAGCATCGATTTGAAGCCTGCTCATGATTGTATGATGAAGAAGTGCAAGGAGCAGTGGGATGCCTGTCCGGAAAGCGACCCCCAGGCCAAGTCCTTTCGCAGTCGAGACTTTCTAGAAGCTAGAAATCTACAATTTTAGACTTTGTGTGAACTGAAGATGGGAAGTTCAGGAGACAATTGTCAATAGTTAAATGTAGAGATGTCATGAAATGGGATTACAACTTGCATTTCAATGAATACTGTGCTTACGGGTGACTGTGTTGTTATTTTAATAAATACGAGTGTTTCAAGACATAACTGATCCCCGCTTTTATTTTGATATCACGTTCTCGACGTTGTCGGACTTAACTAAAGGATTCATTGAGTGCAACGTAGGTAAAAGAGACAATGGGGAACTTCAGCAACGGCCATGGCGACGCCGGGGACGCCGCCTAATCAAAAATAAATTAATTGTCTAGATCGGCGCTGTCTTAACCGTTGCCATGAATAAGTTGTCGAAAGATACGTAACGGGCGGTCATTTTAGTACCCTTAGGCCTGGTTTAAATGTCGCATTTTACATGCGCCGAATTAAATACTAATTTTAGTCGACTCGAATGAATACGTTCGGCTGATTTGATTTAAACGTCGCATTGTTTTGCCGAATAAAATTGCTGAGCGAGAGTGAGGTGTTTTAAATTTCCATTCGAGCAAACATAAATTATTTAACATAATTTCAATTCGATTCGGCACAAGTAAAACGCGGCGTTTAAATCAACTGTCGAACTTCAGTCGCATATTCGAATGGATCAGTCGAATATTCGACTGACTCGCATCGAATGTGAAATATGTCGCATTTAATTGATTTAGAGGTCGCATTTTATATGCACTTAATTTGGCAATTCGATTCGGCGCATGTAAAATGCGACGTTTAAACCGGACGTTAGCGGTTCCATTTATTTGGAGATAATGCTTTCCATTAAACTGAAAAGAGTTCCTTTGTAATATGTCTCAACATATCTCAGATATCTCTGAGGAAATGGGTTGGAATAGGAGGTTCGTTGTTATGGAAACACTCGCATGCATTGCACACGGCAGTAAGGCCTTCCTCCTGTGGTATGTTTGTGTACAGAATTGTCACATCCATTGACACAAGGATAGCGTTTAATTTGCTATGCGCTTCCCTATTCTCTAGGAAGTTAATAAAGTCTGTTGTATCTTTAAGATACGAGGGGGTGGGAGAGCCATTTTCTAGTTATTGTGTAAATATGCATAAATATGGTCGTAAAGGGTGGGTATTGGATCCTTTTAGTGGCCAAGGAAAGAAAAAAAACTGTCCTCTAAGGTGGGTTAAATTGTTAAAACAATCTAGAAAGAAGTCGTACATTTACCTACGTTGGATTTCGTACAGTAAATTGCCTTTTATGTTTTTGCCCCCACAGGGTTTTGGCCCAGAGGCCAAAACCCGAGGAGGCACCCTAGGGTCCCCCGCGTGTATACATACAAGGAATTTCAAGTAAGAAATGTGTTGGTAGTTTTAGAAGTTTTCTCGATTTGATGAAACTAGGCGCGCACGGTGGTCTCGTGTAATGGTGTCGGTTACATGTAATTAGGTGGGGTTTCGCTATCTTCGAGAGGCATTTCAAGGTCATAAATACACTCCAATTACAACATGGCCTGCATTACAACTATAGCGCGATCAAATAAATTCGCTTCGAAATGACCGAGATTCTGATCTAAAACAAATTGAAAACACATTCAAAGATCCTGAAGGAGGGTTTTGGGAGAAAAACAGCTCAAAGGGTATCGTAGGAAATTCTGACGTATACTAGAAATTCGGGGCCAGTGTGGTTAATTTATAAGTTGCAACTAAATAGCTAAATACCCTTCTGAGCGTCAGTTACCTTTGGCATCTCGTTTATTTGGATCGCTTATTTTTACTGAGTAATCTTACGTGGCGTAGAGCCCATGTGACGGCTGGGTGACTGGAAGGGATCCACGTGTAAATGTAAATGATTTGCGGCGTTTTCGTTGAGGACAAAAAGCTTGAGTCTAATTTGCATATATGGCGACTGTAACGGGATACTTCTGAAAAAATTTCGACTTCTGTTGTGCTTTCAAGATACGTTTGCTCATATATCAATACAAATGATTTGTTTCAGTATCAAACTAGAAACAGAGTGGTATGATAGTTTTTTTCCAGAATGCACTTCGTGAGAGTTTTGAGTAAAGAATATCATGTATTAAAATGAGTTAAATAAAATGTGTGGTTTAGTTCACTTAGTTGATTTTTTGGATCATATTTATGGTAAGATGCCCAAGTTACTTGAACAGTATGGGTGGTATAGTTAACAAACAAAGATGAAACTTTAGCTCATATAAAAACGTTCAATATTATTGTTTTCAATCAGCAGAAATAAAAGAAAGCCGGGGCAACTTTAGTGATATACTAAGTATATTTAGTTACTTCAAAGACCGTAGTCAATCATCAGGCATTGCGGGCAGGCACTTCATACGAAGCATTTTCTGTAATACGCATGAAACGTATTTTCCGAGTGTAATCGTTCTACTAATGGTCAGTATACTTGAGCGAAACCCATTTCTTACTCAATCCCAGTTTACTAAGAAGACACTTACTCTCCCACACAGTTAGTTAATCCGCAGCAGATTAGTGAATAATCTGTAGGTTGCACTGTTTCCAGAAATTAACTGTAGGATTTTAGCCAATGAAAAGACAGAAATAAGCTTGAATATGTGTAGATTAACAAACCTCTGAAAACATCGTCTTTTACGTTTTTATTTAGTTACTTCAAGGACCACATTCAACTCTGAAACTTATCTGAAACAGTGAGAGTTTTATCAATTTATAATAAAGCAATAAGTTTATAATAAAGCCATGATTTTGTCGTCCTCTTCTCTCTTCATCTGTTTTAAACTTCCTCCTATATCGATAACTTGATGACTCACTGGCTGTTATAACTTTGTAAATCTTTACGATCCCATGAGTCAGGATGAGTTTGAATTACTTCAGTAACAAATAGGTTCCCCAAGGTCTAATGCCTATAAGTTGGTCTGTACCTGTATATTTAAAGATTAATGTGTTTTTGTTCTGAAGTTGTGTTTGCAAATCCCACCTTGGTGTAGTTTCACCTTGCCTGTTTTCATTACACCCATATTTCTTCGTTTCTCCTCGTCTTCCCTCTACACTGTCCATTACACTCAGTAACCTTCTGTAGACGACTTGGAAAAGTACAGTTTCCTTCACACTGGCGCGAGGGTTCCCTTCGGAAGACCACTTCTTTTAATGCATTTCGAAAATCTTTCTTTGCCAATGTGCACAGGACTGGGTTTAACAGGGGAGGAAAGAAGCCGAGGAATACTAGCAGACGCTCTGTCGACACTGGCAGAGGAGACAACGGTGATGATTCCATGTGTGCATCGAGTACCATCAAGAAAAATGGCAACCAACAGCCGACAAAAATCACCATTGTGATCAGTAAAACGCTGCGTCCTCGCCACCCCTGAAGTAATGATCGACAGCTGGGCTGCTGAAGATTCTTGTTCAGTTGACGATCACTTTTGTTGCTTTTAAAAGAAATGTAAAATATGCGTCCATAGATATAACACATAAACAACAAAGGAACTACAAAGAACAGCACGATACAAGCTAGGCTGTACTTTATATCAATATCTTCTGTTCTAGTTTCAAATTCAGTTATCGCGGCTTCGTCGAGAGTGTGCCAAGACAGCGGAATAACAGAGGCTAAAAATGACAAAAGCCAAATGGCAAAAATGGCAGCCATAGCTCGCCATTTTGTTACAAAGGATTGATATTTCATGTCGTGAACTATAAATATATAACGATCAGAAGCGATGAGCAGAATATGGCCGACTGAAGAGATAGCCGTGAATCGAATAAAAATTGTGGAGGAGACACAGACCTTAATTATGTCTTTCACCAAACAGATGACGAGAAGCGGAATTCCCACCAGACCTGACATGAGATCTGAAAGCGCCAATGAAGCAAGAAACATATTTGTGAGTGTTCTCAATATTTTCCTTTGGCAGATTAAGAAGATGACGAGGCCATTGACTGCAACAATCAGCAAACACATGAAGGACAGAAGAACAATCAGTGGCGGGGGAAGAAGCGTGTCTTCGTTTTGAGCTTCAGTTTTATTGCTTGATCCATTGTTTTCCATACAGCTTGTGTTACAAGTACTAAGCCATGCTATAAAACCAGGCATGTTTACGGAAAATCAACCAGAAAATATCCTGGATTAAAATTTTGAGTCGTCTTAATGTTTATATCAAAAAGTGAGACAGGCATTACTCAAGGGCCCAGTCTCTGAAAATAATTAAAGAAAAGCACTCTTCAAAGTGTGCTATCTAAAGACCGAATATATTAAGAAAAAATTAATTTTTGTCTTGATGTTTTGTGATTCAAACCACTCGTTTTCGTAAATAACAGCCTCGGGCTTTTTTTTGATAGATAAAAGCAATCACGCATTCTATATACGATGGGACCCGCCAGTTAAAATTTATTAATAATATTGCTTCACAATAATGAAAAGCAAAGAAAAGACGCAAGTTTAGAATGTTCGTTTTAACTGCACAATCGTGAAAAACATGTTTACTTCAATTATATCAAGCTAGGTGAATTGATTAATTTTGTAGGCGCCATCTCAACCAAGCTGTGCTATCTAAGTAATAAAGATTTCGATTGAGATTCGAATAACGGATTTTGGGAACAGGAAGCGTTGCGATAAACTTGGTAACTTCGGCATAATATTTGTACTAACCATAATTCTACGCATTCAGTTAATGTGTAATTTACAGCCATGGTTGTGAATATATATGCTAGTCTGTTTGTTTGACATTTTCTTCTGAAGTGCAAAACAACTTTGATAGCAGATGGAAACAGAAAACAGAAATGTGGATACGAGACCACTGCAATATGATTATATTAAGTTGAAAGTTCTAGCTTAGGTGTCTCATCTCAGTCATCTTGAATAAATTGAGAGTAAACACAGGGACAAGCCTTTTTTATGTCGATGAACTTCAAGCGGATATTCTATTTAATTTGCATCCTTGAATAGATACTTGTAACGAAAGACAATTCAATTCGCTTTAATACGAGTTCCCTTGCCACAGCATAGCTGTGTAGAAATTGCCTTGCGACTAATACCCCTGAGGAATCGCGACTGATTATTATTTTGACTGCAAAGACGAACATCGAAGTTGGAAATACAACTATTGATGGTTCTGCAGACAATTTGTCTGAGATTGGCTGACCATTGAAAATGGGATTTTCACCGTAATGAAAGCTAATGCAGCACAAACAGATTAAAACTATTAGATAAATATTGGTCACGATATAGGCCTCGTTTCTTGATTTTTCCACAAGCTCACGTGGTGCCTTGCTTTCGTTTGTGGCTTTCATGGCGACTGGCAAGAGAGAGTGTTCAGACCAGTGATCATGCAAAATGAGGCACCAGTACAAGCAGCGTTAGATTCATGGGGATTTATTCGCACTTGGCTTCTTTAGCATTTCTCGTTTGAACAGTCCCAGAGGATGCATGCCAAACTTGGACGAGTCACCTAATTCAAGTCCACACTATCAACAGCAAACATTGCTTATAAACACAAGGACGGTAAACAATGATACAAGATGAATCCAATATAAAATTAACTGGAAAAGACTATTTAGTTGTGTACAGTGACCAAAAGCAGCCAAAGAACTTTCGCGATGGTCACTGTCATGTGGATATAAGTTGCCATTGGCTGCATTTTACTAAATTAATATTTACATTAATAACGGTTATCATAAGAGGAGAAAGACATGCATAAATGTAAGTTAGAATAAGAGGAGAACGATGTCCCGCTTACGTATGGATCGTTTTCACTGTCACACAACAAAAAAAAAACGAATGCCATCAAGTGGAAATAGCTAAGAAATTGTGATGTAATTGACACTTCTCCAAGTTTTAAGCCTGTGCGTGTCCCCAAACTTCAGATATGTTTCCCAGCAATTTACAGAGCCCAGTATGAAACCGCCATGTTGGTGTACCTCCGTGGAACACCAATATGGCGGCCGGAAAATAGTGTAAACATCTGGAACTAACTTTGGCTATCTGGGCAACTAATTATCAGTATTGAAAAATAAGCATTTACATAAGCACTTTTCCTTATGATCTAACTTCTAAATGAGCTCAAAATCATGAGATAAGTATACATTTTTTGATAAACTCGATCGTAGCCTTGTCTCTCTTGCTGATGTGGATATACGTCATAGCGATTCCCTCTCCCGCAACGTCGCATTTCATTGTTTAATTTTTATGCCTGAATTTTCCAACCGGATGGTTTTTGTAAATGGTAAGCACCCCTGGTTTCCAAACGAAGCCCGCTGTTAGGCTGTAAAATTGTAAATAGATATTAATACGGCGCCTCTTATGCCTGATGAGGATGAAAACTTTGGTGGATGTTTAGTTTTATATTTTAAGAAGTGTTAACGTCACGTGAAATCCATCTATACCGTTTTTTTCAGCTCATTGTTGATGTAGTCATGCAGTGACGTATGGGGGTCACCGAGAGCTCTAATGGCGATCACCAGGATCACTTACTCCATTCTACAAGACAACTGATTAATTTATGCATTAAACTTTAATTAAACCCGTGTTTTCTTTCGCCTCACCTTCTGATGTCTAAAGGTGTGCCATTGGGGGGGGGGGGAGGAGGGGAGAGAAGTTCTTAATTTGCCCAACGGCATGGAGAAAAACAAACTCGCGTCTGAGGTGTTGGCTCGTCGATCAACTTTTCAAGAAGGTCCTTGTTCATTTTGCTCCATCCTTGCCTGGTTAACTTTCACCTTCATGGAGCTAGAAAAAAGCAAAAGA
>JAHPZR010002514.1:40000-42500 GCA_019787425.1 Platygyra sinensis
TTTTCTTTTTTTTGGCTTTAAGCGCCGTGATCACAACTGCCCTCTTCTAATATAGTAGAAAACTGATCCAAGTCCTTTTCCGAACCTATCTACCATCCAAAAGTGTCGAATTCTATACTCAAAATCAGCAACGACTTTTGCGATTTAGCACGACCTTTTTCCTGGCAAACTGCATAAATGTATGTATGACGGGTGAAAGAGATCAAAAGCATCCTGACCATATAAGGCCATTGCGAATGTGGCTGCTTTTTCGTAAGGACAAATCCTGCGTCCTTACGCAATCCTCGCTTCCTTTTCATTCAAGTTCTAAAACGCTCGATACAGTTAAGCGATTGCTGGAAACTTGAAAATGCACTTGTTCACAGTGATACCATGCTTTTCTTCCAAATAACAACTCTCTCAGGGCACGACGGAAATCTTTCTTGGCCAGTGTGCACAGGGTTGGGTTTAGTATCGGTGGAATAAAGCCGACAAATACTAGAAGGCGCTGCGCCCAAACTGGCATAGAAATGTCCTCTGAAGTCTCCATGTAGTCATGAAGCACAGTCAGGAAATACGGCAACCAAAAGCCAGCGAAAATCATCACTGTGATCAACAAAACACTTCGTCCTCGCCACTCATGAAGTAATGATCGACAAGGTTGCTGAAGATTCTTGTTCAACTGACGATCACGTTTGTTACGTTTAAATGAAATGTAAAATATGCGTCCATAAATATAACTGATTAACAACAAAGGAACTGCAAAGAACACCACGATGCAAGCAAGACTGTATCTTTTGTTGTGATCCTCTGTTACTTCTTCATATCCAGTAACGACCACGCCATGAAAAATGTACCAAGACAACTGGACAAGGGAAGATGCCAGAGAAAGCAACCAGACAGAAATAATGGCAACGATCGCTCGCCGTTTCGTTACAAGGGTATGGTGCTTCATGGAATGAACAATAAAAATATAACGATCACAGGCGATGAGCAGAACGTGGCAGACTGAAGAAATGGCGGCGAATCGATAAAAATAGGTAGAACACACACAGACTTCGTGCTTGTCTCTCACCAAACAGATGACGAGGAGAGGAATTCCCACCAGACCTGCCATGAGATCTGAAAGCGCCAATGAAGTAAGAAACATATTTGTGAGTGTTCTTAGCGATTTCTTTTTGTGGATCAAGAAGATGACGACGCCATTAACTGTAACAATTGTCAAGGAGATGAGGGACAAAAGTACAACCAGTGGAGAAGGGAGAATTGTGTCTCCGTTGTTATTTTCAGTTTCATTACTTGAAATGTTTTCAACACAGCTTGTGTTATACGTTCTGAGATGACACATGTTAATCATAAGACCATTTTCAAGTTCGAAATCGTCCTTCCAGTTCTCTTGTTGCCCAAGTAGTAGACGTGCGAACTGTTCACCTGCAAGGAAACAAAATGGAACTCAAACTAGATTAAAGGTGTTACATGAGCCAGTACCACTTTCTAAACAGCAACAGTTCAAATGAAAAACGCTTTTAAATGCTCAATCTGGAACCGGAATATATTACGATAAAAATTGATAGATTGTAAATGATGCTAAGCATACAAAACACACTTACTGTAAATACTCAAGCTCCTTAATTAGCGTAGTCGGTCAGGTTGATTTTTTTCTTTTTGCGGCGCGAACTTGCCAAAATAAGAGAAAGAAATGAATGGAGACAGTTGCGAAGTTACATAACTGAAACAGTGAAGGAAAGCATCAGCGAGGTAATAAAATGAGTAACATCATAAAATAGTATGCTGCAAAGATGTATGTCCCATGATGTAGATTTTCCTATATAGTTGCCATGCTCGATAGATACGCGCATCGAAAAGCGCTGCTATCAAAATCACTCAAAAGTTCTCGCGGAAACAAATACCATATTTTACCATGCAATTTCAAGGCACGATTCTTTGCATATTGCTAATCGACCTCTTATTCATGAAACATTATTGATGCGGACACATAAGAAGATATCCATCAAGAATTAAATATACCTCCATTTGCGGTTGTCGGAAGCTGTCGGGTTTTTTTTTTCTTCAAATAGGTTTTCAAGAAACTTCTGTAATATAAGGGTTATGGGTATCCGTGAACAAATTTTCTCACGTTTACAACCATCATAAATGAACAAATAATAAATTAAGTTCCGATTCTGAAAATAGTTTATTAAAATTTCAGTCAAAATATTGAAATTTTAGTGTGTCTTCCTATTCCTATTTTGAAAGTATCAGGCCTTAAAATCTTTGCTTGGCTTTACATTTTAGAACACTTATCCGCATTCGTAGTTTTCATTTTATTGAACGTCATTTCCTTCATACGTTAAGAATATAATGTGATATATTTGGAATATTTTAATATAATTTTAATACCTATCGGGCCATGAAAAGGGTAAACCGTCTCTTTCATGTTGCGAACGTGCAAAATATAATTAACATTTAGATAACTTGTCGTGATTTAAAGGAGCTGTAAGGACGAAAGTACCCACTGGAA
>JAHPZR010002514.1:45000-82500 GCA_019787425.1 Platygyra sinensis
TGGTCAATAACCCATACTTTTAGTACCACCCCGGGTCGAGTGAAATTTGACCTTGGGCCCAAGCCTATTCTGCGGCCGTGTCCAGCCACAATATCACAAGGTGCCGTGAAAAAAAGTGATCGTGGAATCGGCGGTGGAAAATGCTCATTTGCAGCGTAATGCGCGAGGATTTTTGAGAAAGAGACATTTGTGCGGGTGTAAGGATCATAGAGCCTTAACTGTGGGCGAAAAAATTTGCGATCGGACGGATTTTCTGGACGCAAACCGCCTCCGTGTTGACAACGGTCGAGACCCGAGTGTGCTGCCTTGACTCCGTCTTATGAAGGGAATAACAGTGATGACATAAAACGCCCAAAACCGCGAAAATAACGAAAAAGCACAACGGACACACATGAGGTAAGTTTGTTTTAATCATCTTACTTAAAAACCGTGGATATTTCAAAGTATTTAGCGTTGTAAATCAACAATATTTTATTCCCCATACAACGTCTTATAAAGCGCTCAAATTTTCAACGGTTCTCGTGTAACATAACACTGCGTAAGATGAAAGGTCACGTTCCAACTCGCACAGCCGTGACGCCTTTATGAATAAATAGATAATTAATTCTTCGCTTTCTCTAAACGTGAGCTTGGGACGCGTGTGTTTAGACGTGCGCAAAATGGTAAGCCAGGCCGTACAAACCTGTTAATTAAAGCCTTATGAGTCATATCAGAAGCTCTTCTGGTCATATACAATTGTTGCCATCTACAAAGAAACAAACAAACAAACAAATACGTACAATTAAAGTACTTGTGACACAGGTTTCATGTTCATGGATCTGTCGTTCCTAGTTTATTTTCCAATTGAAAACTCTATCTTACTTTGGTATTCCTTATGTTTTTCTACTGCAGTAAAAGCATAAAAGTTATATAGTTCACTAAGAATGTACACACACAAAAATACTTTTTCATCTCAAATTTGCCTATAGACTTTCAGCATGTTTTACAACAATGGAATTTAATATTTAACCTATTAGAACAATAGCAATTATTTTTTAACAACTCCTGTTAACCGTAATGGAAAAAAATAACCGTTAGCCGTAAAAAAGCCAAGAAATTAACCGTTAGCCGTAAAAAAGCCAAAATATTAACCGTTAACCGTAAAAGCCACTACCCCATTGAGACCCTCAGAAATGCGACGTATGAACCGGGCCTAAGTTTGCTATTACCGAGCAAATGAACCTGAAAAGCCTTAAACTATTGGCAAGAACCAAAACAACCAATGATTCCTCTTGTTTCATTCAAATTTAGTTGAAATCTACTAGTATTCTAGCCAGAAAAAGACTGCAATCTGATTGATTAAGCTAACGTACAATAAAATATTTAAGCAATAGAGCACTTTTTCCGTGTTTACATGGCCTCATCTAAACGGCACGAAGACGGTTGGGAGAATTTGAGACAGTCATGCAAACGCGAGACGTAGTCGAGGGTTTGCAAAACTTTCGAGAATTCTCCAAATCCTCCTCCTCCTCATCTTGAGTTATTTTGAACATCGAAAAAAAAAACCCGTTAAATTGAAGGAAACCTAAAAATAACACTTTATAAAGATAGAAAAACGTCAAAGAGATAATAATAAACCATAAAGGAACAAGGATGGTTAAGGATGGAGAAGATTGACACGGATTGCGAACAACGAATTTGAAAAGTTTAGCTAAGCTTTTCAAACGTGACTGAGCCCCTTTAAGATGAGGCTCTGTAAACACGGAAAAAGTGCTCTATTGCATTTATGAAATAATTCTTAAAAATACGCGCAAATCTGAAACATCATAACCGTCTTTACATACCCTCATCTAAACACACTTATCGACCAATGAGAGCGCGCGTAGTGGCTCGAAAGCCATCCATGCACAGTTGATAGAGGACTCGTGTGAAATGTAAAGTACAAATTCGGCTTATGATTGTAAGGTGTCATCATTGCCTAAACTTTGCGTCGAGTTTGTGCGAAGAAGATATCATGATAAAGACCCTTCAGACAGGAATGGACTCCAACAAATAACGATTTTATGAAACTTAGTAACTGGTGAATGTTTTAGCTCTATGGTGCCAAATCAAAGAAGATATTATCTTTCAAGATTGCAAATGTCTGGGGGCAAAAGCGCGGATGAGAACTCACATTCTTTGAGTTTTTAAAATCGCGTCACATAAAAGCATCTACTACACAGGAGTCAAATTCGTTGAGACAGATAGTCCTGCTGTGACCTTTCGGTATTGTGAAGTTGCATTTTTGCCTCTCGATCGGGAACTGTTATGCTTCTGTTATGCTGTAGAGTCGCAAAACATATTGAACTTACATATTTTTTTATTGAGACTTGACGTTTCATATGTTACCGTACATACATTTTCAAAAGTGACCGTTGAAATTTATATAATACGTAATAGTGGTAACGGGTCTGGAACCTAGCAGTCAGAATTTTTTAACGAAGTCAAACTCCTGGATGAAAATGAACCCAAACAAAGTCAAAGTACTCAAGTTTTAGTAACAAGTTCGCTTGGTAAAAGACCAGAAGTAGCCGCGGGGTTTACATTGTTGAAAACGATGTTCACATTGCCGTTTACAGTGCAATTATTGCCGAAGACGGACTCCAGGATTTGAATTTTTGTCGTCAGGCACCACCGCACTGTTTAAGTTTCGACGGGCAGTAGTACCGGTGGAAGAGGACTCGGTTGAGCCGTCGACAAGGCTGTTTGACAAGACCTCACTGCAACTTTTTCTTGGATATTGGAAAAACGACTCGTTCTTCGGGTTTAATTTGAACATGTACAATTTTAAGACCTTGTAGCAGTCGTTCACGTCGTCTGTTGCGCACATTCAGGCCAACTTTTCGTTGCTGGAAACGGCAGGTTGGTTTTTTGTAGCCTCATCAGGCGCCATCCGATCATCGCGTAGTTGCGGCCAGTTGGTCCACTTGAAACTTTAAGGCCGGTACACACGAGAGAGCTTGCTCCTGAAACAGACTCGTGCAGCAGATTTGCCCCTGGAGCTTGCTCCCTTATATCAAACCAGTTTGATATGAGGGAGCAAAAGTCTGGAGTATGGAACCATACGTTATGGAGAAGAGACAGTGGGTTACCGAAGGCGAGAACTTCCGAGGATTTTAGCCGCGGCAAATTTTCGTTTTCAACTGCCGGTTTGTGTGTTACGTTTTCTTTGCCCTGACGCTTCAAGCTGGGTCGGAAGTGAGCTTCTAGTCTTTGTTCAGTGGGGTTCATTCAGATATCTTTCAATGCCGTGACGAAAACCAAGGAGTGTAGATTTGCTGCACACATCTCCGGATTTATTTCTAGCCCTGCGTAGAATCTGGGACGTTCCGTATGTAGTTGGCGAAGCGACATTTGTTCTCAGCGGCGGCTGTATTTTTTTCTCACTACACTAAGCTAAATTCAGAAAGGTAATGGTACAGTGTAATACGATTTAGTTTAAAGACAATGCGTGACCAATGTTTTCAATTAACCATGTTTCAGTATACTAAGCTGTAATGTTTTTTTGAAATGAAAGCCCAGAAATATTCGCGTCTCCGATTTTTTTGTTCATTTTGTATTTTAAATTAGCTGCTTTTCGGTAGGTTTAACAAATCTAACAAAAAAAACATATCAACAGACTGAGATTTTTTCCTTTAAAAGTTGCCACATACCAATTTGTGGTCTTCTTAGTTGTTGGTGAATTCCTTTCAGCTAAGTTTTCCTCAGCTCCTGTTCCGATAAATTCGGGAAACGGGCCTGTTGTGCTTCGTTTTCTTTGATCTTGTTGCCTTAACTACCTGAGGGAAGGTCGAAAGCCAAAGAAAAAATTTGGCTGGTTTTCCACTACTTCTATCACTTTCCGAAACTTTAACTCAAGGAACTCACATCTGAAACTCGACGAAAGTTTTGCATCTGAAATGAACCTGCACTCGTCATTTCGAGCACGGTCGTGCGTTCATAAATAGCTGCTTTTAATTTCAACGGTTACTTTTGTCACGTTCCCAACAAGGCAGACACGGGGGTACCGGTGTAATTGGGTCCGCCAGGTCAACCACAATGCAGTAAAAGACGGTCTTAATTGGGAATCAGGCTAGCCGACTTGTTACAACAGTTGCGGTGAAAACTAGAAAGAAACGCACGATTGTCTAAACTAAAGAAACGAACTAAATTATAAATCTGACGACAGAAAGCGCAACGAAACTAAAACTGCTATAAATGTAACGATCGTGACTTACGTCTGATCTTGACTCCTGGGGTGAGAAAACTCTAAGTAGCGAAAAAAACTCCTCAAGACTCCTATGAAACTCCTATTTGCTCCAGGGACAACTCCTTAAAACTAAAATTTTCGAGTGGAAAAAGACCTAATAAACTTCGATGACGTGGAAACTAAACTGAAACAACCCTTTGTGCGGCTAGCCAAAAAAGGGTATTTAAATCACGCAATCAGAACGAAAAAGGAAAACAAACACGTCCCTATGTTTCTAAACGTTCTTTGTATGGTAACGTGACAACTTCAGAAAATGTCTGTAGAGTAAATTACGAAACGTCAAGTCTGAATCAAAAAATGAGTTCAATACTGCTGTTTGCTTCTTATTTTTTTTAATCAAATCCGTCTTTCAGTTATTGCAGGAAAGTCGTTTATGATATCAAAACAAAGAACATTCGTAACATTTAGGCAGCATATTAAATAAAAATAATGAATCACTGAGTTATGACCAGTTATCGATAGATAGTCTACAGGTACTCCACGAGTCGGGTAATCGATGACATTGATGAGTAATAGATAGGCCACTTTTTTCATCTATTACTCATCGAGTCATCGATTTAACATGATTTAATCCGCCTGCTAAACACTGTTACTGATAATAGAGACGCAAATGCCCCAGCAAGTTGGCTGTGGTCCATAATTATTTTTATCATGTCGATAAGAAAAATCTTTTGAAAAATCTATGGTCGCTAAATATTCTTCTCTTTGGGCTTGAAGAACTTAGCTTGTCTCTCCAGCAGGAGAGCAAGCTAAATACCTTACATCAATACCGCTTTTTCGGACTTTTTTAAGCTCCGCACGTGGGTGTCAATAATATGCCGGCGCCAAACGAAATACAACTGAGGTTCACCACACGTCACTGTGGCATGAAATCTCAGCTGGAGCTTGAATAAAAAATTTATCAAGGCGCTCCAAAACAACAGTGTCAAAACACTTCGATTTCAGTGCATGGTACAGGATTGATTCCCGAGATTGATTCGTTTCAATTCCTCCTTCTCTGGGTCTGAGAGAAAATTGCTTATCAGCTACAAACTGTTTTCCCTGCCAACAGAAGCAGTGGAACGCTCACCTTAAGATATTAAACGCGAACCAAACAAACGAAAGTAGTTTCTCGAATTGTTTTTGGTCCCATGCTGACACAGATCCCGCATTGCTCCTAGTCAGACGCAGCATATCCCCTTTAAACATGTTTTTTGCAATGTTTTTGTCCTCACATAAAGTTATAAATTGGAGGACCAGGCAGCTATTTCACTTACACAATAAATCACCACAGAGTCGAAAATAACGAAAGGCATTTACCTCAGTCCGTTGAATAATCGATATATATCTTCCTCTATTTACCTCCACTTCGATAAATAATCCTTCAATGAAGGGAGGTCTTTTAAAGGGATGTTAAATCTCCGTGAAATTCCACAGTGTTAAAGCGAAATGTTGCAATATAAACATCAGCTTCCTAGAGAAACTTTCGAAATCAGTTTGAAATTGTTCGAGCAAGGTGCCAAACTCTGCTTTCGTTTTGAGAATTTCCAATGTAATCTGAGACAAAACCATCGCTGTGTCTAAGGGGTAAACAAACCAATTACTGCCCTATTACCGACTGTTTTGACAAAACACTGCGAGAGGTTAGCGTCAGTTTGATTTCACGTGGGGAACAGTGCGCCTACGTGCCTGCTTTTTGCCCCCGCAGGGTTTTTGGCCCCAGAGGGCCAAAAACCCGAGGAGGCACCTTAGGACTCCCCGCGTAATAGAGAGAGAAGAAGAGAGAATGTAGGTATTTCCGGTATATAGCCGCAAAAAATCTCGATTTGATCGCTTGCACGCCCGCAAGGGATCGACGTTTTTCCCGCAAACGCTCATGGGAGGCCAGCAAAGGGACACGGGCGCGAGGACTTGCGGGATCGGCGTCTTTGCCACGAGCTTTGTCCTTGGTTTAGATCTCGAGTTCAAGCGTCCCTGAAAAGCGTTTGTATTTGCCGGCCTCCATTACTATTTCAGCTCGATTAAATTAGCTCGCTTCGAAATGGCCGAGATTATGATCTAAAACAAATTGAAAACGCTTTCAGAGATCCTGAAGATGGATTTTGGGGGAAAAACAGCTCAGAGAGTCCTGAAGTATACTAGATCGAAATTCGAGGCCAGTGTGGATCATTTGCGACTAAATAGCTCAATCAGTATAGTACCTTCTGATCGTCAGAATTACCCAAGGATAACAATAAGGTGACAGGCCTGCGCGACTCCCATTCACGTGTAGTAGCCGCTTAGGAAGTTTTGCCCCTTTTGTATGGTACGATCGGAGGATCTTTGAATATTTCGCTAAGCACTAATCCTGTGTTTTCAGGGAGACATTTCGTCAGAGTAAAGCCGTTAGAGGTCATATTTCTGTGTGGCTTCCGCTGTTATCCGCTTGTAATTTGCAGAGTTTGACACCTCTGTTTTTTTGCCAGTTTTTTTCTCTTGATATTGCAAGATATGTTTTAGGTTCTCTCAAATGTTAGCTCTGGAGGAATAAAGTTTGAAATATTCCTTTGGCATCTCGTTTATTTGGATGGCTTATTTTCACTGAGTAATCTTACGGCAGGGATCCAAATGTAAATGTTTTGCGGCGTTTTCATTGAGGACAAAAGAGCTTGACTCTAATTTGCATATATGGCGACTGTAACGCGATACTTTTGTTTACATTTCACTTCTGTTGTGCTTTCGAGATACGTTTGCTCGTACACTCTTCTTTTCTAAGGATGTTATTTTTCCGGCCCAGACTGAACATTCTTATTTTTCTGCCGATTTTAGGCTGAAAATATTCTTGTATTATTCTTACATTATAGCTTATGGCATTTTCGTTTTATTTAGAATTTATTAGGCTATCAAGTACAAGTGTTTGGTTTCTGGATCTGGATCGCGTTCAGCACATTGTGCATGTGCTCTGGACACCACTTTTCGTAGCGAGGCCAAGATGTCACGTCAAAATATATTCTTATATAAAAAAGAGTGCATATCAAGACAATTGTTTTTTTTTTAGTATCAGACTAGAACAATAACGTTCAATATTATTGTTTCAATGAGCAGAAATAAAAGAAAGCGGGGGCAGCTTTAGTGATAACTATTACTAGTATAGAGAGGAGAAGAGAGAATGTAGGTATTTCCGGTATTTAGCCGCAAAAAATCTCGATTTGATCGCTTGCACGCCCGCAAGGGATCGACGTTTTTCCCGCAAACGCTCATGGGAGGCCAGCAAAGGGACACGGGCGCGAGGACTTGCGGGATCGGCGTCTTTGCCACGAGCTTTGTCCTTGGTTCAGATCTCGAGTTCAAGCGTCCCTGAAAAGCGTTTGTGTTTGCCGGCTTCCATTACTATTTCAGCGCGATCAAATAAGTTCGCTTCGAAATGGCCGAGATTATGATCTAAAACAAATTGAAAACGCTTTCAGAGATCCTGAAGATGGATTTTGGGGGAAAAACAGCTCAGAGAGTTCTGAAGTACACTAGATCGAAATTCGAGGCCAGTGTGGATCATTTGCGACTAAATAGCTAAATCAGTACAGTACCTTCCGATCGTCAGAATTACCCAAGGATAACAATAAGGTGACAGGCCTGCGCCACTCACATTCACGTGTAGTAGCCGCTTAGGAAGTTTTGTCCCTTTTGTTTGGTACGATCGGAGGATCTTTGAATATTTCGCTAAGCACTAATCCTGTGTTTTCAGGGAGACATTTCGTCAGAGTAAAGCCGTTAGAGGTCATATTTCTGTGTGGCTTCCGCTGTTATCCGCTTGTAATTTGCAGAGTTTGACACCTCTGTTTTTTTGCCAGTTTTTTTCGCTTGATATTGCAAGATATGTTTTAGGTTCTCTCAAATGTTAGCTCTGGAGGAATAAAGTTTGAAATATTCCTTTGGCATCTCGTTTATTTGGATGGCTTATTTTTTTACTGAGTAATCTTACGGCAGGGATCCAAATGTAAATGTTTTGCGGCGTTTTCATTGAGGACAAAAAGCTTGACTCTAATTTGCATATATGGCGACTGTAACGCGATACTTTCGTTTACATTTCACTTCTGTTGTGCTTTCGAGATACGTTTGCTCGTACACTCTTTTCTTTTCTAAGGATGTTATTTTTCCGGCCCAGACTGAATATTCCTATTTTTCTGCCGATTTTAGGCTCAAAATATTCTTGTATTATTCTTACATTATAGCTTATGGCATTTTCGTTTTATTTAGAATTTATTACGTTATCAAGTACAAGTGTTTGGTTTCTGGATCTGGATCGCGTTCAGCAGATTGTGCATGTGCTCTGGACACCACTTTTCGTAGCGAGGCCAAGATGTCACGTCAAAATATATTCTTATATAAAAAAGAGTGCATATCAAGACAATTGTTTTTTTTTTTGTATCAGACTAGAACAATAACGTTCAATATTATTGTTTCAATGAGCAGAAATAAAAGAAAGCGGGGGCAGCTTTAGTGATAACTATTACTAGTATAAATATTGAAGCATCGTTCCCAGTCTTTCTCCTGCCCTTAATTTCCCTCAAGGTGTTCCTACGGACAGATACATTCAGTTATATCTGCTTCTTTGACAGAGAAGTGGTATGACTTTATTTTACACGCTGAAAATGACAAAGCAGAACTTTCCTAACTTCAAACCGAATGTGGCAGCTTTCTCAAGCAGCGCTGCAACATTACAAAATCGTGCGGAAAGGATTAGTCTGTTTGCCTCTGAATAGTTATCACTCCGAATGTTTGTTTATTCCCGTTTTTTTAAGAAGGCGCGATAGATTATATACAAACGGGCGCCTATCACAAACAATAGCTGAAAGTGAAAATAAATTTACATATGAATTTTGCCTTCAAACATGTTAGACTCACTTTGTGACACAATTTTATCGTCTCTATCCGGAACACTGACTACCAATTTAGGTTAAAATGGACGTCGATGCTACTAAATGAAGAGATTCGTTTTCAAGAACAATAACAGGTTATCTTCGCTGAATACGGATCCACTCTATTCGACCTTTTTTTCTGTGTTAAAAAACTGAAACTATTATTTCTCTTCACCTATTCATGATAATTACAAGCCACTTATCATAAACAGTCACCCCAAAAAACAAAACTTGTGTTCGGGGCATTCAGGCAAGTTCCTGATCCTTGAACATACCGAGCTCTTTTGATGCGGCAAATTGCTGCCACTGCGAACTCAAGTTGCCCTTTGTTAACGGACTGAGCCTATTGACAGACTTGCGTGGCGAGACAAAGAGATACTTGTGCAAAAATGTACCTGTTATCTTGTGCACTTATTGCTCGGTAATGCTCCTAGGTTAATCCGTTAATTTCCACATGCTTATCAGGAGGAAATGATTCGTGACGCCTTCGGTTTAAAGTTCTCATGTCAGATCGCCATGAGCGCGACATGTGCATGCGCGTTGCTATAGAAGTGTCATCATGTGGAAAGTATGACTAAACATAAGTAGCTAAATTTAATTAAACTACACAATTCGCCAAGAAAGTTCTAAAGCGTTTCCCTGTAAAGTCTATTATTCTGTTTTAAATAGAATATTCTGAAAGTGCATTCGAATTTTAAGTGAAGAAAAATTAATCAGACTTATGCTTTTATGGGCAATGACGCATATACTTAACAGCTACTGTATGTACAAATACAGCTGAGGCCTTGACACTAACATTTTTACAAAGTATTAAAATACTTTGTGTCCTATTACTGAGACCCAATAAACAATGCTGGTCTCAAATAATTTGTGCTGAATACGTGTAAAAGATTTTTACGTTCTTTGTGCACTGTTTTAGGACCAACACAATAGGATGATGTCACCAGTTCCTTTTTCACCTGGATCGAAAGCAATAAAAGTGCAGCTGGCTCAAGTCTCTCGAATTTGAAAACAGCCAACGCGACTAGCATCACGTGATATGCCACCTATTAACAATTTACTCTACATCCGCATGGAAAAAAATTCATGTGAATTTTACATTTAAGCAGGATCAGACACCATCCAGTTACAAAATTTATCTATTGGGTACAATTTTGGAAAAATTACGAAAATTGGCGGTAGCTAAGAAACGTTGTCGAGCATCCATCAAAAAGCAACCAAATATATGTTAACCGAGCTAAGTGGCAAAACAAACTTGACATGAACGTTGAAGGGTGTATTACATTGCAAGTTGGTAACTAGGTTTCATTATGTATAAATTATTTTATTCATAGTGAGCGCAGAGAAAATCCTTAAAAGACTCAAATTCAAATGCTGGTAGTTCAAACAGCGTCGATGGAATACAAGGTATACCTTATCAAATGTCGTACCTGCAACAAGGTTTACATCGGAGAGACAAGAAGACACCTGGGAGATCGATTCAGAGAACACTTACTTTCAGCTCGACAAACCAACACTGATCTTCCCGTTGGTGGACATTTTGCATCACCAGGACACGCCTCTCCTGATATGCTGGTGTCCGTAATCCACTCTGGCTTCCGAGATACCCAAAATAGGCGCCCCTTCGAAGCCAGGATGATTTTCAAACACAAAACGTTACATTCTGGGGAGGACTTAAAACCGAATTTGCCTTGCTATGAACTCCCAAAATCTGTTCAGTTTGAATGTTTACACCAGCGCACTCTTTTCCTAGTCAGCGCGCGCAGGTAACTTCAAATTCAAAGTTTTACTTTAATTTTGATTTGAACGTTTTATCTTCTACTGTCGATGGTTATATCATGCGTACAGTTTACAGCTGCTTTTTATCCAATGATGAAGAGACAGCAGCCTCGAAACGTATGGAAGTTTCAGTACTTTTTCGCGCAATGATGAATATTTACTAAGTTTCCTTATTAAACTTGGTGTGCGAATATTTTTGTTGGATGCTCGGTGAACCCCACTTTTTTGGCAGATCACTTCCTTTTCTGGTTCTTTCTATTATTCTAAAAAACAAAAAAAATCTGTACGTGGGAACTTTTAATTATTTCTCATATACTATTCACACAGGGTCGAATTGGTACATAGATACAGATGTGCGTGACTTAAAAGTTGCATTTTTTAAGGCTAATTCTACCTGATTTAATGGCATATGTAGCAAAGATCTATTAAATAGACCTATATATGTTGCTTTAAACACACATACCTTAGATTTTATTCTTCAACTTAATAATAGTAATGAATCCGGCCAGAATCGCCTCAAGACGGTGACTGGAAATCCTAGAAATTCTTTGGTCTGTCGGTGATGCGCCTTATCTTGAAAACGGGTTCGGTGACCCTCGATTGTTTTTACGTTTTTAATATAATCTCATCATTTTCTACCTGCAGTCAAAGTTATAAAAAAAAATCTGTACGTGGGAAATTTTTGGAGCGAACGTCCTTAAACAATATTCCACGAGGGCAGCACAGACTACATTTATTCTCTCGTTTGAGTTGTTTACGTCACTGTCGTTTTTAAGATGTACTGTAGGACTTAAAATTCATAAGGCAGGATATGTGAAATGTAAAAATGTCGCATGCACGTAAGTAATAAGTGTATTGTTTTTTTGGTGCGAGTCCATCGGTCGGAATACACTTTCTTTAGCATCAGGTTATGATTTGAGTTTCACCCTTACCTTGTTATATATTTCATCCAATCTAATGCGAATTGCGCATTGCAACCAATGTTAATTTTGTTGCCTTTCTGCAGGGACTAATAGATAGTGTAGTGTGTGATATGTTTTAGACTGAACACGCCCTCAGTAAACTAACTTGCAGAGCCATGTTTGTTGACAAACAAAGCTGGGCTGAAATTCAGTCCAGTTTTAATTAAATTGCTTAAAAGTCAACATTCTAAATACATAGAAATCTACACACAAGTTTAAACAAGAAAGTAGCAATTAAAAAAATGCTACTCAGGTTGAACAACAATAGAAGCAAGTGACACATTTTGAACACCAACCCACGGTGTAGCCAGCACCTTACCCATGCGCACTGCCATATCACCTGACACCAAATTCCGCTTGACCTCCAGTTTAGATCTGAGCTGGCATTAGGCCCTAAAACATGGATCGGTCATCCGATTGAAAACGAAACATTTTTTACTTCGTTTCATAGTTTTAAGTCCTCGACAAAAGGTTAACATTTAATTTCCGTCCTTAATAACTGTGTCAATAATATTTTCACCGTAAATAACTTTATTCTCATGGTCATGAAAACTCTGGTATTGATACAAGATATTAAAGGCAATCAATGCCTTTAAGAAAAGTTAACAAGTCGCTCAGCTAAAGCTTTAACTGATCGTACTACTAAACAAAAGTAAAGACCGTTTTGTAAATCTGTATTGTAACTCAAATAGCGTCAATATAGTACGATTGGTAACAGTAACCAGGGCGCTTCATCGATGATCAAGGCTACTCAAAGGAAGACGCCTAATTAAAAATCAATTTATTTTAACTCTTAATTTCGAAATTATTTTAAGCTGTTCTCGGTCCGGCGATCGGTCTAAGAACGTCCTAAAACTACACATGTAGTGTTTGCGATCAATTTCACAACTCATGTTAAAAACATATATGCGTAACGTTCAACTAAAAAAATCGAATGGAAAACTTTTTTGAGTTAATAGCAATTAATTTAATAAGATTCAGGAAGAAGTAATTGCCATATATTTGTTGTATTGGCATCCAATCTAAGCTGTAGCTTGGAAATGTAATGTTTGAAGACTGACATTTGAGGTTGTGGATTTAATTTAACTGATAGTGGCAGTTGATTAATCTCAGAAAGGAACGCCAGTTCAATCAGGTTTTTAAGACAAACACCTGAAGATGTGTTAGACTGTGAAAATATTTTTAACTGGCCACTCTGGGAAGAATTTATCAAGGCTTGATGGACGGCTTTTTGGATGTATCTAAAGTGTTGTGAAAGGGATTGTATTCGCGCCGCGACTGCATTCGACAACACAAAAATTTTCCCGCCGTGCTTTGAGCATGACTAAAGACGAAGGATGTGCGATTTACCCAGTGGCCCGATGTAGCCTTTCCGTTGGAGAAGGTATTTTATTTAGTCGTTTTCTTCAAAAAACTTACGGTCAACCGATAAGCCAGATAAGCGTTGTCTTTGTTTATGTGCCCAACTTTTGCATGGCTCGGCAAGAAGTTAAGCCTACTCTCAAATTTGGTTTTCAAGTTTATCGTCAGTTTGTTTGTGAAGAAGGTTTTCAGGATTTCTGTGTTGGACCCATTTTTTATCGCAAATTACATTTTAATTTCCCCTCAATTTAAAAAATAGATTCAAATGAAATTTACCGTAAGCTTAAGCTTGTAATTTAAGCATTGTTGTAAAAAGGTTTTTCCTCGGACTACCATTGTAAATAGGTGCCACAAACCAGAAGCGTAACACTTTGTAAAACTGCCAAATCTATTAAAAATCTTTGTATGTTTTTTTCGACTGGTTCTTGCCGGGTCGGTTTTGACATAAACTTAAGTACTTGACGTCTTCAGAGTTATTAAGCTTAGGTACTTTCCGCGTTTAGCGCGCACGTACACGAACTCGCACAAACAGCCGTGATTTTAAAACTTTTCTCTGTTTCTGCTGAATCTTTGACATACAATTTTTAGCTTTATAAAAATTGAATTAAATTATGTGAACCCCCATGCATTACAACCTCTGTGAAAATGTCTTTTGCAGTACAGTAACTTTCCAGATACAACAAAATGTTTCGCCACTAAATTAAACTTATGTGTCGGAATCGTGTAATAATTCATTAGGGTAATCCATTTGAAAGCACGAACTGTTTGTTTATGCGCAACTATTTTCTTAGGCCAATACTTTGAATAATGGCTTTATTGTACACTTTGTTATAATTCTGATAGGGAATTTAGTTCATGGACAGTATAAAATAAAGTTTTGATGTCTGTGCGAATGAAGGTAACGTTTTAAGTTCCGGTTGAAAATAAAGTAATCATTTATTCCGTCACTGTTTACAATACGTTTTTAACCTTCAAATATCGTATTTTGTAAAATTACTGAGCTTGCATCGGTTGCCTTAAGCAACTTAAATTGTTTCATTTAATGTTAGCATTAATTTGATTTCATTCGCATTGCTGCAACTTCTAGTTTTAAGTTTTATAATTTTAGGAATTAACAACACTTTTTAGGTGAGAAGTGCATTTAAGTGAACCACAAACGCGCTTTTTTTGTTTTGTTTTTTAACAAACAGCAACAACTATCTGTATCAACTTACCTTCTCAAGTATACATTGTCCCTGAGCAGACAGCAGCCATAAAAAAAAATAATTAAAAAAGTCGTCAGAAGTTCCGTTTAAAGAAAATGCAAGTCCAGTCCGTTGTCCAGTCCTTGGAATTTTTTTTTTCTAGCTAACCTTTTGTGGCGCGGCGTCGCAGTGAACAAAAAGCGCGCGAAAGTATAGCCTCGTTTTCATTCTTTCCTCCAGGCCCTCTCCTCTGAGAAAAATCTTAAACATCGATCCTCGCCAAAAGCAACTGAAATTAGAAGAAACTGACAACGCCATCATAAAGAGCATACTCTCAAGCCTTTGGCAAAATTTTCTTTTATTCCTACCTCAAATGGTCGTTGAGCAGGAAGCTGACAAACTTTTCAGTTAGATTTTCTACTGCCGCACTTTTTTAGGAAACAGTAATCATGGCCATTTTTTAAAACACTATTTATTAAACTACAACTTCGCTTAAAAATATTCTTGGAGAAAGGTTCTAGTAAACTTTTAGAGCGAATATTTAACTACGGTCCGTTCTGGTCAGGTGACCGATGATGTCACAGCATTAAAAATGACAAAAATGTATATTTCATAAAAATATCTACCAATATCCAAATTTTTGTTTCCTCGCGTTTAATGCAACGCGAGATAGCACTTGTACCCAGACTCCCACTTTTTGAAAATTGTATATAGCTCCCTTAATATTTATATTTTGTTCGGTACCCGGGCAGTCCGAAATGGCTCACACCATTGTGCTTCAAACCACGTTGACTGCTTTTTCAACAACAAAATAATTTCGTCACAGTGAGCAAAAACGCACTTGTGAGCAAAGTCACGTGACCAATGACGTCATCGCCCTTAGTCTTGTACAATAATTAGTTTATGGTAAGACTTATTTCTAGACAACGTAGGGGTCTTGCTGCCCTCAAACTGACCAAGTTATTTGAGATTGACGATTTTCCAGCTGCAAAGGATTCTGGGAAGGTTCTTACTATAATTACATATTGTTATTTAATTATTATTATTATTATTATTATTATTATCATGTCATCTCTACTTTTATAATGCCTTCGTATTTTGTTCTTTTAGTATTTTAAATGTCTGTAATTAGAGATGTTGTAACTTAGTTTCATAGGGCCATAATTATTATTATTATTATTATACTAATATTACATGACTGCACGTGGATATGAATTTTATCTTCGAGTGTTCAACTCGATATCTCACTCGTTCGCTGCGCATAAACATACTAATGACGACGTTTTTGACGATTTTCTGAAGATTTCCGACCACTTTCCGAAGATTTGCGAAGATTTTCCAAATTGTTCCGAAGGTAAGGCGAACGTTTCCGAACATTTTTCGGACATTTCCGAAGATTACCGAAGATTTCCGAAGATTTCTGAGGAGGCACCGATTATGTTTCGATCATACAGCAACATGTCTAAGTACTTTTTAAGGGATTATGTAACCATAGCAATGGTGATCATTTTAGTAACTATGGCAACACCAATATCCTCACATGTGAAAGATTTAAGCAATAGACCACAAGTTTCTATGGGTTATTTAACAATTATTCCTCGAGCCCGAATGGGCTCTGAGTCAATAGCCTGAGAGGCCGAAGGCCGAATGGGCTATTGACTCAGAGGCCATTCGGGCTCGAGGAATAATTGTTTTAGTAAAATCCAACTAGTTGGTCAAAAAACTATCGAGACAAAACATCTTTCGCTAGTTAAAGCGATTCAGCCGGCGCTTTTCGCTACTAGAGGGCTATAACAAATAGCCTACTAGTAGCTCAACCAATCAGAACGCAGCATTGATAATAGACTACTAGTTGGATTTTACTAAAAACTGATAAACCACGCGGGATGTTGGTAGAACGTGAGAAGTATTTGTAAACCACGAGCCGCAGGCTCGTGGTTTACGAATAGACCATTTTACAGTTGTCTACTCAGTGACTTGGCCTTTGAATGGCAGCGAGGCTGGAGGTTACATTGCTTTGATACAGACCTCTATGCTTTTGTTGTGTAAATGCACCTAGTTTGCATTAAAAGAACTTGATTTACACAACAAAAGCAGTGGGGTCTGTATCAAAACAAGGTCACCTTTAACCTCGCTGCCATTCAAAGGCCAGGTCACTGAGCAGACAAATGTAAAATGGTCTATTCTTCGAGTGTTCTACCAACATCCCAGGTGTTTTATCAGCCTATAACTCATAGAGAACTTGTGGTCTATTGCTTTTATATAATAATTCAGAAGACACGCGATTTTTGCGTGGGTTTACAGGCACAATAACCCACAGCTGATTGACCAATCAGAGCGCGCGCATTGATTTGGTTATTATATAAAAGAATAGTATGCAAGTGAAGAATGATCATCGCAGTTAATTTTCCAATTTAAGCAATTGGAAAGAAGAAGCCTGAAAAAAATCAGGGCTTCAACGGGATTCGAACCCGTGACCTCCGCGATACCGGTGCGATGCTCTACCAACTGAGCTATGAAGCCACACATTGGGAGCGAGGTCAATTTATTGAGTTCATATCACCCGTGAGGAATGAAATGATGTGAAGTATATGAAATAATTCATATTTGAACTGCGGTTGTAGATGCAAGTGAAGAATGATCATCGCAGTTAATTTTCCAATTTAAGCAATTGGAAAGAAGAAGCCTGAAAAAAAATCAGGGCTTCAACGGGATTCGAACCCGTGACCTCCGCGATACCGTATCGCGGTATCGCGGAGGTCACGGGTTCGAATCCCGTTGAAGCCCTGATTTTTTTTCAGGCTTCTTCTTTCCAATTGCTTAAATTGGAAAATTAACTGCGATGATCATTCTTCACTTGCATCTACAACCGCAGTTCAAATATGAATTATTTCATATACTTCACATCAAAAGAATAGTATCTTCACTGCGTGCTATGAAGATATGATTTTTTAGTAAAAGGAGAAATCCTGGTATTTCACAGGTGTTTATCGAGTTAAAATTCATATCCAAGCGCGGTCATGTAATATCCTCTCTATTTAAATCTCTTTACTGTAAATATAACGTAATTCAACCTTTGGGTTGCAAAGTTGTATAGAATAAACTATCTATCTCTATCTATCTATCTCTATCTCCAGATGAATAATGAATGACTGACACTGGACTAGTCAGAATATTTTGGACAATATTATGGCCGCTACCTCTCAGTTGTATGGTGTTAGTTATATAAATTTGAAATTTTTTGATAATTTTCTTTTCATTAAATTTGTGTCCCTCAGTCCCGGGGGTGTGGTACTAGGGTCAATTTTTGCTGGGTATGTGCCGCTGGCCTCTCAGAGCCCCTACCCCATAATAGTGTACTACATCTTAGTCACTTTTGGGAAAACGTGTAATTTTTGCGATCCCACACTTTCTATTTACACTTAATTGCAATAACGTTGTCATAGAAAAAAGCAAAAAGCCAAATGAGAATTAATTAGGGAAATTTAAATTTACATTGTTCTCAGATACTGTAGATGAATGAAAAATATAATGTAAATGAAGGGCATGAATAAAAAAATTGTACTTTTCATTCATATACAGTATCTAAGAACAATGGAAATTAAAATTTTCCTAATTGATTCCTATCTGGCTTTTTGCGTTTTGCTTTTTTTCTGTGACAACGTTATTGCAACTAGGTGTATGCATGTACCTTAGATTGAATAAGGAACACTTTGGTTTTCACCTACAGTACAAACATCAGTTCTGGTACGTGATTTTGATCCGTCGCACATTTTGTTGTTAAAGAGCCGTCTTTCTTTTCAGATCATAGCACAGTTACAACTTGGCTGAACATTGAGACAAATATCTGTAACAAAAACGCATACAAATGATACTTTAAAACGCTTACCAAGACAATTTTTCTGGGAAAATGATTCTACACAAATATTCAAAGACGCGCTACGGTCCTCGAGCACACAAATACTAATCTGGGAGTTTCTGAAGGAAAACGAACCAACATAAGGACCGATTTACACGACTTTGTCGCATGCGACAAGTTTACGACAGGCCTACGGCGGCATGAATTGTTTCATGTAAATCAAACCTACAACTCGCTTACGACTGTTGTGTACGTCAGAAAAATTGTCGTAGGGTTTTAAAACATGTTTTAAAACACCAATCGTAGCCGAACTCCATAGAACATACGTATTTTGTGACAAACTTCTACTGAGCAGGGGACAACGGAGAAGTTTTCTTGCGACAACATGGCGGACGAAGTTGTTGTTGACTTGTTCAGATGAAGTCGTTTTTCGAAAAGTAGGGAACGGATTAAAGCGAAAAACATCTCGTTAGAAAGTTTTTTCAAAGCGCAGGACAGCTAAAATATTTGTTTACGTTTGTTAGAACTTTTTCGCATGCGTCAAAGTCGTACTGTGTAAATCGGCCCTTACACATACTCATCGCAACTGCAAAACGTTGCTTAAAGATAAAATGCGTTAAAGGACATAAGCGTGTTCAATCATCTTCAAACAAAAAATGGTTTGATGACGAATGCCATTTGAAAGAAATGAGTTAAGGAAATTGGCTAACTAGAAACACAGGGCTCCTTTTAAATGCCACTCTCCGTGAAGAATACCAAGCTATTTTAAAACAGTATAAAACACTACTGAATAACAAAATAAATGAATATTACAATAATAAGATTTCTGAACTATAGGATACCACGCTCAACTCTGATAAGGCACACTTCTAGAACTGTCTAAAATCCATGGATGACTCAGTGAAACAAAAGGTTACTCCAGAAATTTCAGAAGAAAACTGGCTACGACACTTTCAGTCCGTTCATTCCAATGACCTCCTTAACCCTTATCAGCAAAACGTAGTCAATGAATTACAGAAACAGCAAGACAGCAATATGAAAACAAGCCCCTTAGAGTACCCAATCAACATTTCAACTCGTTGAGTATACTTCACAATTCTCAAATCGGCATTAGCAGACCACGCTCTCACACTACGAACTTTGATAGATAAATGCGTCTACTGTCACCAAGAAAAAGGAATGCGCCTGCTTTGTCGATTTTAAGAAAGCTTTCGACTCAGTTTGGCATGAAGGGCTTCTCTATAAATTGTTACAAATAAATGTTGGAGAAAATTTTTATGACTCAATCAAAAATCTCTCACAACTCTACTGGTTCCTTGAGAATTTGAGATTTTCAGACACAACCTTTTCAGTTTGCAAGAGGTGTTCGCCAAAGCCCACTCCTCTGAAAAATAATGGTGGTTTTCACGCAAGTAAGCTTAATTATCAGGCAAGCGAAAAATAAAATCGCTTACCATTCAATAAATTGAGTCAAGAAATTGAAATATCGTGGAAGAGTAATAAACAAACAACATGCCAAAGTTTCGGGGATGTACGGTATTCCGAACTCGAGTTATTCGACAAAGGGTATCACTGAAAATTACAGTGTTTAGTATGGAGGCGCCATGTTGGAGCCCGTCTAAGGGACTCCAACATGGCGGCCGGAAACCAGTGGAAACATCTGGAGTTTACTTTGGCTCTCTCAAAACGTTTATTCTCTCTGTTAAACTTGAAAACAATCGCATGGGCACTTCTTTCAACATATTGGTTACTCAGAACTCGAGAACATAAGGCGAATCGATATTTTCGTGCACGTAACATGTTACCCAGAAAAAATGCCGATGTCACGGATTAAGAAAAACCCGTGTTCTATTTTCAGCACAAAACGGTCTACCGAGCTGAAGACAGGCCAACAGAAATATGTTGAAAATGACTTTTACCTGATAAATGTAAAAACTTAAAATTTTTAATTTTAGTTTTTTTCTGACGTCACGTGAAAACAAAGATTACATTAATTATTTACCTTATTCTTTTGAAAATATTTTATCTGATCCTTTTGTTTTACCTAATAGTACCAAATTAGGCTCTCTTTTATATGCGGATGATTTGATTATACTATCACGATCAGAGGCAGGACTGCAAAACTGTCTCAATCCTTTGGCCCAGTACTGCAGATCGTGGATGTTAAACATAAATAAAAAAAAGCCAAAGTTATGATTTTTCAACGACGAGCGAAAAATTGACAGATTGACATTGTCCAAAATTAGACTTACCTGGGAACTCAAATTTCTTCAAATGGAAACTTCACTCTGTCACTCGAACACTAAAGTGAAAAGGCTGTTCATGCTCTGTTTAGCTTAAGACGACATATCGACTTCAACAGTTTGAAACCATCTCTTGCTTGCAAAATGTTTGACACAATGATTTCACCTATTTTGACTTACAATAGCAAAGTATGAGGTCTCTTTATCAAATCATCCTTAAGTACTGGGACACTTTCACCGATTGAAAAAGGTCACTTAAGTTTTGTAAACGTTATTTGCAAGTGAATAACAAGGCTTCTAATATTGCGTTCCGGGCTGAACTTGCCCGATATCTTCCTATCTTTGATTTAAATAAAAGAATTCTTAAGTACATTAGTTATCTTCAAAGTAAGGAAAAAAGCTCTTTATGCCCTTTGCAATTCACAAAAGCTTGAATTTTATAATGTTTTTAAAGAACGCTATACACCATCGATTTATCTTGATGTTACTAGAAAAAATCCTAATAGAAAAGCACTTGTGAGACTTAGACACTTAATATCTAAACAGGTTGGTGTTACAAGATTTCCAGGTGTGATAGAATTTGTCTTGTTTGTGGCCTCAATATTGAAGATGAGGTTCAATTTCTGTTTGATTGCCCAAAATATTCATCAATTAGAGACGACTTTTTTAATAAAATGGATAATAGATCCCTAATTACAAACATATGTCAGTTTCAACTTTAATTATCCAACTAATGAACTTTACTGATTATTACCTTAACAAGCAATTAATACAATACGTATCATCCTGTTTAGAAATGCGAGACAATTTATTATCAAAAGCTTAATATTGTTATTTGACTGACTTTTTGTTTTTGTTAAAATACTTTTGCACCGATGTAAATCTCTTTCATGGCCATGCAAATAAAGCTCATTGTTGTTGTTATTGTTGTTGTTGGTACGTTTGCTAACCGTAAATATGAAGAATTGTCTTACCCTAAGAATCAGAAAATGTGCGACCCCATTCTAGCAACTCTATTGAAAATGCGACCCCATGATAGTCAATCCAGTCGTGAAAATGCGATCCCATTCAGCGGCACATCCCCACTAGCATCTTTTAAGGCAGTTCCCACCCCCCCCCCCCCCCGGGCCCTCAGTAAATCCATCCGTCCCTGTGACGCCAGCCGGGGATGTCATTTATTTCCATTAGCATCCATCAGTCATTGTCAGGCGAGAGTTTAATTTTAGTGAACTACTCAGATGATGGCGCCGAGGACGACGCCTAGTAAAAAAATGAATTTATATGTTACAAACGAAATTCCCGATTGTCTAGCTAGATCTGTTCGGTACACCATGGCTCTAAAAACGTACTTAAGGTACATATGCAATGACGGCGGACAATTCCACATGGAATTACGAAAAATTAGCCGTCCTCTCCACGTTCCGTAGACGACGCAGAACTTGGTCATTTCACGTTCATGTTTTGCAATGGGCGGCAAAGAAATGTGCAATGATTTACAACGCACGTGCACAGCTATTGTTTTGCTCATTAAACCTTTTGTCTGCCGATGTCGTTCTCGTTGCCGTTGTAGTCATTTGCGTACAAATTGTAACTATTACATATGTGATGATTTGATCAATGATGACCTCGAGTGCCTTATTGTCGAAATCAGTAGGCCATGAAGTTCAGCATTCATGGTCGGCACCTGGTATCGACCTCCAAACTCTCCGCCTGAACGTTTTAATGAATTTGAGAATGTAACTGACAAAATTGATGCTGAAAATAAGGAACTATATATACTTGGTGATGTTAACTGCAATTTGTTCCCGAGAGGTTTGGGCTCATAATTCCTCATATCTAACAAACATTTTTCACATTTATGGTCTCAGTCAGTGAGCACCGAAGCGGCAAAATTTGAATACGAATGTAGTTTGAATGGCCAAGAATAAGAGAGAAAAGACCCTAATTTGCCTGCAGGGCATTGATAAAACTCGATTTCCTGACTTTCTGAAGTCCCATTTAATGTTTTAAGCAACGGGCTTTTCCTGAGGAATGCTATATCTACAATTGCAGCCAAAAAATAGGAAGTTTTGCGATGTTTTTGGACTATCTTTCTGCCTTCGAAAATTGGGAAAAATCGGCTTTTTCGGAGGGGAACATGTTCCCGAGACGAAATGAAAAGCGATTTTTAAGTAAGCGAGACGGGCTTTAAAAAAGTTAGCAACGGGAAATAAAGGTTTGACGTTTTTCTTAACTGATCCCGTCTTTACTTTGTAAATCGAAGTAAGATAACGACTATCAAACTGGCATTTAAAATTGCGAGTTGGAAGTGCGTTCAAATATGGCGCGTCTATGCTCAGTGAGCCATTGTTTGAAGCACATGACTGCATAACAATGGCTGTCAAAGAATTATCATATCTTTTCAAAAAAATCACTCAGTCGTTAAATGCGAATCACTAGATCAGTAGCCCGGTGTGTTCATATGAGAAATTTCATCCTGGTCGACCGGGATGAATTCAAGAAACACAACCAAAACGGTGGAACATAAATTGTATTGTTCGCGACGGTCATAGCTTTGTGGACTCCTGTAACTTTACTTAAAGCTATTTCGCATTCTTCTAAAGTGGAAATACATACAAGACCAAAATTATGCCATTTTGGCCGCTATGTTGTGAGAGCGAAGCTATTTTGTTTAAAAAGTTTCGTCCCGGTAACCGGGCTGGAGTGTTCATATGGGAAAATTTTCATCCCGGTTACTGAGATCTCGGTCGCAAAAGACGAGATCTCGGTAGCCGGGCCAGCCCGGCCTCTCATATGAACACATCGATATTTTTACAAAGAAAAGAGTGGTGAGGCGAGATCTCGGAAACCGAGCCAGCCCGGTCGACCGGGCTCATATGAAGAGGCCCTTAGAGCCTCCCTCCTAATAAACGAAGCAAACAGAACTGTATGTTGCCCGATGGATATAAAAGCAGGAACTTAGCGCCTGGTCAAAAGTATACAATGTCCGTTCGAGTAAGCACGATCCAACCCGAGCTGTTTTTATATTTTGCGAACATAGGCGGTAAAAGTCGCCGCTAGTTTTCAAAGATATTTTAGGTCACACGATTTCAGCTTTCTTTTATGCGAATCAATAATAAATTTTTATAACCAGTTTTTGTTTTCCGTTCCTTTCTTACTGGGAGACGCGGTAAATTTACTTTTGACGTGCGAACAAAAGCGAAAACAATATACGAAAAGTTCATTGTTTTGATGCTCCGCCTTCTTCAAGTTAATGAGCAAGGTCATACTCCCTACGGGAAAAAACGCGCGTTAACCTTAACCAATGAGACTCGGCTCTTAGCGTTAATTTGAATAATACTAGGTAATATGACAGACCTTAGAACTGCAAGTAAATGTCCCGAGAACAATGGGCATTCTGCGCGATGTAATCTGAACCAACACGCGTCACTCCCGTCTCTTAGACACTCATTGATTTATGTATCACCAACTCCCCAGAGAAAGTTACAAATTCAGGTGTCATTCACTTTTGGATCAGTGATCATTTTCTTGTCTTTATGACGCGCAAAATCCATCATGACCGTAATTGCTCATGCCGGAACGATCGAAATTAGGCAATTTAAACACTTTCAAAGAAACAATTTCTTAAGTGATCTTGAACAGATGGCATGGTCGATTGTTTATCTCGGTGTTCTGATCCAAATGACATGTTGCAAGAATGGAAACAAATCTTTGTTAGCTGCCGTGGACAAACACGCACCACGCAAACTAAAAAGAATTAGTAAAAAGCGGGCTATGTGGATTATTGTATAAAATGCATTGAATAGATTTAATTAAAAAGAAAGCAATTTCCTCAAACGATCATGGCATGTAGGAGCACCTTTTAATGTGCTAAAAATCAATAAAATAAGGCATTAAACACGCAAAGAAACGCTACTTTTCTGATATCTTGGAAGCTAGCAAAGGGAACCCACGCAAAACATAGGATGTCATCAACGAGCTAAATTAAGCTCACGTAACACTAGTAAGTCGTCCAATATTTTAGAAATCCAAGTTGACAACAGAACAATAAGCGCTTCCGGCGACATGGCGGAAGCTTTTATGAACACTTCACAAATATTGCGCAAGTACTAGCCCAAGAGGTCCCTGCTGCAGAAGTAAATCCGAGTTTTACCTTTCATACACCGATTAAGCATTCTGCCTAAAAAGTCCTAGTCTCGATGTTGTTTTTAACCTGTTGAGGAAAACTGATGAAAAGAAAGTCACTGGCCTCGATATGATCCCATATATGTTGTTAAAAATGGCTGCTAATATTGTTGCTCCCTCGCTTACCGCGACCATATTTACAAAGTTAACTATCACTGAGATTTATCCAACAGAATGGAGAACGGCAAGGGTAACTCCGGTGTTAAAAAAGGGGCTTAATCCGACCTCAACAATTATCGTTCAATTTCCGTTATCCCGGTTGTCTCGAAGGTTTTTGAAAAAAATTTGGTTACGACCAACTGTACCAATACCTAAATGATAATAAATTGTTATCAAGTTGTCAGTCGGGCTTTCGCTCCTTACATAGCACCCTAACGGCCTTGCTTGAGGCGACAGATAGCTGATCTTTTAACATCGACAACGGTTTCCTGAACGGAGTAATCTTCATTAACTTTAAAAAAAGCTTATGACACAATTGATAACGAAATTATTTTACGTAAATTGTCATACTTTGGTGCTGACCAGGCAATTATTAAGTGGTTTCAGACATACCTAAGTGATCGGACCCAAAGGTGTAATGTCATTGGCAATCTGTCAACTGCCAGCACTTGTGGCGTACCGCAGGGCAAGCATCCTGGGTTCCTTGCTTTTTTAATGTATATTAACGAGCCTCCAAACTGCCTGCGGTTTGCTGCGCCGAGAATGTTTGCTGATGACACCAATATAACTTTATCCGCAAAAACGGTAGCCGATCTTAAACTAGCAGTGACCCCTGAACTTAACAATCTTACCTGTTGGCTTAAATTAAGTTTAAATCTGGCCAAAACTGAGCTAATGATAATTGGATCTAGACAGAGATTGAATGCCCAATTTGAGGAGATTGATATTAGTATTGATGCCAAGACGATCAAGAGAGCTGATCATACTAAATCTCTGGGCCTTACCATTGATGGTCAACTCTCTTGGTCTAAACACGTTGATGAGATATGCAAGAAAGTTTCTTCAGCCATTGGCGCATTAAAACGTGTAGGACCTTTTATTCCGACGAATGTTGCTGTTCAAATTTATAGTGCTTTAATATTACCTCATTTTGATTACTGCAGCCCTTTTTAGGATTTTATGAATGGCTATTTGAGAGATAAATTACAAAACTTACAAAATCGCGCTACCAGAGTAATTACTAAATCACCTTTTGATACGAGTTCCAACCTCCTTCTAGCGATGCTTAAGTGAGAGAAGCTGTCTCTTCGTCGTAAAAACCAGACAGCTCTAATTATGTATGTATCTGAGATATCGGATTCTCAAACGCATGACTAATTCATCAATTTAAACCAAAGAAAATCACAGCCGTGAAGGAGGTTTGGATACCCGGTCTTAATTGGCATAGATTTTGATGGTTTTACTTCTCCGTTTACTCCTTAGTTCTTGTTTCGATTGAGAAGATATATCAAACACTCGAGACAGTGTTACATGGGCTATCCAAGCACCTCGAATTTCCTCAAAAATACTCCGCTGCGCGTCGTATTTTCAACTCTCTTCTCAGTGTTTGGATATCCCGCTGAAACACTGTCTCTCGCGTTTGATATATTACTTCCCACATGAAAATCATGTAAAACAATTGTAATTAGTTTGGTTAACTTTTAGCTTAACTGAAGGTTCCCCGCGTTTAAATAAAGATTTACATTTACATTTACAAGACATGGTTTGCTCAAGTAAGTTCTCTAATGCATCAGTTATCCCCTCACATGCGTTTTGCCCTTATGACAGATATTAAAACGGATTCCATTTAAGTTTCGATCAGTAAGTGCAATATCTAGTCAAAGCACGGTGATATTTTGAAGTGATCATGCCAAACGAAAATCCGTTTTTGATTGCATTTTAAAACACAAAGAAAGAAGTTGAAATTGCTAGTATTTTTGGCGAGCATCGAGGTGTTTGGAAATGTGGTCAAGGGCAGTGTTAAGTGTTTAATAATCTCCATTGGAACTAAAGCTAAGGAGAAAACGGAGATATGAAGACGTAAAAATCTGTGTTAATCCTTAGCAGATCCCCATGGATCAGAAGATCTCACAATGTATGCAAATGTTACGTTTGAATTTTGCCAGGAAGCCTCTTGTCACTGAGGAATGTTTAACCCAGGAGCTTTAAAGGAGCACAGTCATGGTATTTTGAGTTATTTTGAGCATCGACAAAATTTCCTTTAAATTGAAGGAAAACTGAAAATAATTCTTTACAAAGATAGAAAAACACCAAAGAGACAATAATAAACCATAAAGGAACAAGGATGGTTAAGGATGGAGAAGATTGACACAGATTACAAACAACAAAATGGAAAAATCTAGGCTAACGTTTACTCCACTACTTGTGCACAGTGATCAGGAGTTAATGAAATATAATATATAAAACGTCCAGTTCCCTAACATGTATGTAACGGGAGGTTTACTGATTTAGAAAGCTAACTCTAGTAAATTTGGGTATTACGCGGCTTTTCAAGTTCCAAGAAAATTTAGTGAATCTTTCTTAAAATCGAGCCAAAAATCAATACCCTTTTTCAGACCTCTAAACATATGACCGCAGTCAGAACCCGAAATTGTTTACATGTATGTAGACATGTGAGCCGAAGGTCTACAAATTTGCATGCCAATGCTGATGTTGAAAAAATGGTTAATTGCATCTATAATACTGAAAAGCACATACCTTATTTAAGTCCAAAATGGCCATAAATCAATATGCTTTTTCAGACAAAAACCGCTAAAAAACCATATCCTTTGAGGCCGCACATACCTATATAGCTCATATCACGAGGGTGTCTATACGCTACCCCTCGGGTAGCGCACAGACCTTGAACTTAGAGACTTGTCTTCTCTATTTATCTTCTATTGTTAGTTTTGAAAAGCCGACAATTACGTGATTTCACAATCAAAGCTTCCATAGAATCTTGATTTTCGCACGTATTTGACAGTTCTAGAATTTTCTGCCGCTGGGAAAGTGCCTTTATTGTGGGCACCGCGTTTCTCACGACTCCCTTGTTTTTTGTTTTTTTTTCACGTGGCATAGGCAATAAAAGTCACACAAAATTATTTTTAGGCAGGGGTTGTTGATGAAGTTACACTGCTACTGTGCAACGATCAGAGGATCGGGGGTTACCGCTATGTATTTCCCTGTCTCTCTGCTACCTTTAGTGCGAGTCGTCAATCAAATTCAAACCAATTTAGTTGTTTAAGATTTGAGTGAGAAGAAACCAGTCAAGAATCTTACAGGGTCGCATTTTCTTGACTTCATCCACCGAATTGTTTTCTGATTTATTATTATTATTATTATTATTATTATTATTATTATTATTATTATTATTATTATTATTATTATTATTATTATTATTATTATTATTATTATTATTATTATTATTATTATTGCGCTACAGTAAAAATAATCCATAGAGGAATCTTTATCTTTATTTTTGCATTAGCATAAGATATTCAGTTTCCGATCGAGCGACAAAAATAACAGTTCTGAATATTGAACAGGTATGGTACAATTAACTGTCTCAAGGAATTTTATCGATGTATCAGATACTTTTTATGCTACGCGGTTTAACAAACTCAATATTTTACAAAGAATGTAGTCTTAGTAGATGTATGGGCTTTTGCCACTCAGAAATTTTGCAGAAATTTTGCAGTCTTTCGAAGTAGATTTCTCATTGAATATTACAGCCAAACAGTTAAAATTAAAATTTCACCATTTACTAAGTTTCACAAGCTCTTTACATTTTTGTAGTCAATTTGCATGTTGCCTTCACTGCGCAATGTCCTATGTCAGCAGCAAACGCTCTTTTCAATGCTGTTAATCTTATGTTATAATCACTGATGATTCGCCACTTCCAAAGTCTTGCGCTACTGGAAAACATATAGCAATAATCTACTAATTACTAGTAAACCGAAACCGTTTTTCGAATCAGCTGGTGCATTTTAAAACTTTAAGCCAACACTATCAATTTGTTCGTTCGCTATTTGTCTCGATCTGCGTTTGTCTTGTCGATCGCTTTCCATTTTTAGAATGCGGAAGTATCTAGTGTTTTCCAACGCCAGATGGTAAACGTATCAAAGATCTAGGCAATTTTAAGGCTTTATCCCAATTTGTTCCTATCTCAGATCATATCTATCAAAGCAAAAATTATTAATGAAGTGTGTTACTTACACGTAAATTAATGAATGTTCGGTAATTTCAAAGATTTTTCTTCTCAAGTTTAAGAACGGCCGGACTTAACTGCTTGGATAATAGTAAATAAACTCCGTTTACGGATTGCGAGTATAGTCATTCTGTCAAAGTATTTCGACAATGAGATAACATGACTTAAGTTGGAAACAAATACAGTCATATATCTTGGTAAGAACCATACTATATATATCATCAGCCAAACTATCCGCACAAGTAAGGTCTTAAATAGCGTCCTAATAACGATGATGAAACCAAACGAAAGGGAATACTCACAAGCATAGGCAAAGTTCTCAGCTGAATTTCAGTCCCGTGTTGAGAGAAGTTGACAGACGTTTGATATAAAATGCCTCTCTTTGTATTCGAGGAGATTCCGATTATGGTCGCGGTCTAATACCGCGGTATTATTTTGGATCAGGAGGGACAGGGTCGTGACCGACTCATCGCTGCAAGTATGACGTCACATTGAAACGATTAATAGAGTAAGGTCTTCGAGCATCGTTAGACAACACTGACCACGAAAAAAACAACAGAAGTTTAGAGAGACAAAAAAACAGCCCTAATATCGCCTGCTAATACTGTTTGCTAACTAGTCTGGTAGGTGTTCATAGTTTGTTGTTGCTTTTTGTCTGTGTGCATTATCAGTTTTTTAGTTTTGTGGGCGCGTAATCGTGTATTCTTAGCGTTAAATTTTGTTGCGGGTAAGTGGCGGGACCGCCATCTTAAAAACGTGACGAGGGAAGTCGGGCGTAAAACGTTTATCGTAAAGCGTGTTCTCTAAATGTCTTGCGGATAGTCTTGTTAAGAGGAGTTTTATGCATTGATAATATACTTTTAATCCGTGTGTCCTTCTGTGTCGACAGAACCAGCCATGAAGAGGACTGGTTTGGCGGAATACCTGCTGGTCAAGGTCTGTTGATGATTTTACTTTGCTGAGTGGGAAACGTCAAAAGTTTATTTAGCTCGCTGGAAATCTTCATCGTCTTCACGCTGGGAAAGAGGAACTTTCTTATACCATCGCAGAAAAACAAACAAGACTCCCATACAATTGATCATCTTTGTCAAAAAAATGTTTTTAGCTGGCTAGGAATCTTTCTCGTTATTACCACGCTGGTAAACAGGAACGTTTTCTCACAATCGCAAAAAATCAAACAAAATTCCTTAACATTGATCACATTTGTCCGTAGTAAGTAGAATAACAGATTTTGAACAATTAAACGTTTTTCATGGGTGTCCCTGAGTGAGAGTGGAACAACTTAAAGGGCCGTAGTCAGCCTCCGCCATTTTCGATGCCATCGAAATTATTGATATACCATGGTGAAGCGATTGTTTTACTGTAAGCTGTGTTCCTGAAGGTATGTTTAATTATCTTGAGTGGTATTACAGTGATTTTTCTTTGTTTCGACAGGTTCCGAATAAAATATAATAGCCAAATTCTAGTATGTAAACAAAAACAAAGGTGTGGCTGACTAGGGCCATTTAATGGTGATTGGTAGTTCTAGGGGAGGAGCCAGGGGGCGCAACCCCCCTCCCCTTCCTTTAGGTTAAAAAAAAAGAAAATTAAACGCAGAAGTATGAAAAGCCGTCAGGGCAAGCAACTCCCCCCCCACCTCCCCCTCCCCACCTCCCCCTCCCCTCCCCCTCCCCCTCCAACTTCTTAGCTCAATGGCTGGACCCGCCATTGATAGATCGTTTATGCGACGTTAAGATCGTTACAAAAACGTTTACCGGTTTTCAAATTAATCACCACAATCCGCAGTCGCTAAATAACCTAAAATACCCGAGAGGACCTGGATCAAAATCGATGCGTACTAATATTTTTTTACTCGAATCGATCGCTACTGTCTCTGCGAAATGGTCTCCATGAGATCTGAACGGTCTCTACGATCACTGGAATGGAGCTTAAGTTTTTCCCCGCCGGTCTTTATCGCAAGGATCGCTTTGGAGTTGTTTCCATTTGATCTTCAACGATCACGAAACTTTTTAAAGCGATTACATGGAGAACAACCTTTACCCTCCGACATCACCATGTAAAGTATTCAGTTCTTACTGTTTTCATACAATGCCATGATTATGAAAAGATCAATAAATGAAATATATCATAAATATGAATAACTGTGAAAATAGACTTACCCACAGAACGATCTGCCAAAGCTGAACTCAAGGCAAAACAAGGAAAATGTTTACGACACAAAACACACCATTAATACAAAACTAAGCCTTGTGCAAGTTCTTTTGGCGCCAGTACGCTTGAGGCGGTGAAAAGAAATACTCCTCGTTCGACGATAGTGGTTTATGATAAGATTGCACTAACCTGCGCCTTCAAATTGCTTTATCTCCTTTCCAAAATGTTTTACCTATTTCCAGCTTTGGGATCAATAAATTCAAGTCATTCAAGATGTGCGTGCAGCTTTTTGAAACCATCATCAATGAAGGGGAAACATTTACAGACCTACCGGAAATTTAATCTCGCTTACGAAGTAGGGCAACTACACAAGATGCTAATCTTTTTTATTTTAAAATTGCTCAACACTTTCCCAGATGCCGACCAAAGAGAAAACAATAAAAAATATAATGGGGCTATTTGCGGAAGAAAACGTCCTTTCAAAGTAGGTTTTTGGCTGTCTTCTCAACGGAAAAATACAACAAATAATAATACCAATATCAGGTTGAGAGGTCTTTTTATTGACATGGGCATGTTAATCATAAATAACCACTTTGTTTAGATGAAATGAAACTTTCACGAGAAGAAAATTCGACTTCCTCCAAAATAACTATTTTCTTTTTTTGTGCCGAGTTTAGTATCGTAGTACATGATGTCGCGAGGAAACTTGAGGAGAGCGTATTTTACTTGCGGTTTTTCTTCTTCTTCTTCTTTTTTAATCCACATAAATACGATTTAGTTAGAAGTTAACAATTTGTTTGTTCGCGTTAGGTTGACATTTGCATCTAATATCCTCTCAAAGTAATCGTTTCAATAATGTTTTGCGTAACAGTCTTTCAGTGCGGGTTTTGATAAAGAAAAAACAAATTTCCGCGTTCAATATTATATTGTTTTCATACAATTGCTGCTCCTTAACATTGGTTGCACAGGCAAATCGGGTTCACTCAAGGAAACTGACACAAACATCATTACCGCGCAATAAAAAAACACCGTGAAGCAAAATAGATGTTCAAAGCAGGATGTCATTTAATTTAATCAAAACGCGCTTGTATTTTTTAATATATTCTATCACCTGCTAATGGCGGAGCGTTTTATAACAAATGGTAATTTGGCTTCTTGCCGTGGTCACTATCGTTTGATCAGCTGTGTTGAACATCCGCCTCTTGCAAAAACAAGGAAAATATCTTGGAGAATCCAAGAAAACTATGAAAATGAGCCAGTTACTTGATGCATCATGCTGTCCGTCCAACACAAGCCAGCGAGGAAATAATTCAAAGAGTAAAGCAGATCTGGAACAAACGGAGTTCCTTCCTGTGTCGTTGATCATAGCTTTGTCCTTTATGTGCCTGCTGATTGTTGCAGTTAATGGCCTCGTAATCTTCTTGATCCGCAAAAAGAAATTACTGAGGACAATCACTAACATGTTTCTTACTTCATTGGCGCTTTCAGATCTCATGTCAGGTCTGTTGGGAATTCCTCTTCTTGTCATCTGTTTGGTGAAAGATGTCATCAAAGTTTGCGTGACCTCAGCCATTTTTTTTCGATTCACCGCCATCTCTTCAGTCTGCCATGTTCTGCTCATCGCCTGTGATCGTTATATTTTTATAGTGCATTACATGAAGTACCATTCTCTTGCAACGAAACAGCGAGCGATCGTTGTCATTATTTCTGTCTGGATGCTTTCTCTGGCATCTTCCCTTATTCAGTTGTCTTGGTACATTTTTCATGGCATTGCCCTCACTGAATATGAAAATGTAACTGAGGATCACAACAAAAGGTACAGTCTTGCTTGCATCGTGCTATTCTTTATTGTTCCTTTAATAACAATGTGCTACATTTATGGAAGTATTTTTTACATTTCTTTTAAACGCATCAAAAGAGATCGTGGGCTTAGCAACACTTTTCAGCGGCCTTCACGATCGTTACGTCATGAGTGGCGAGGACGCAGTGTTTTGGTGATTACAATCGTTATCTTCACTTGCTGCTGGTTGCCGTTTTTCGTGGCGATGCTTGATGACCACATGAACACTTCAGAGCAGTCTTCCATGTCACTTTGGGCTCAACGTTTGCTTATTTTTCTTTTCTTTCTTCCTTCTGTCTTAAACCCGATCCTGTGCACATTAGCTAAGGTAGATTTCCGTCGTTCGTTAAAGCAAATAGTATTCCAGTGGAAAAAGAAGAATTCGCTCGCCAATTTTCAGGTACACAACGAACGAATATGTCTAAATATTCCTGGAGTATGAGAAAACACTATTATAAGCTTTCTTTAATTGAAAATTATTGATATATCAGCTGGTCTCTTATCAAGCGTGTTCAAAAGGAAATGTCCAGAAAATATTGGGATACCGTAACGCTGTGTTCTCGCCGCTATTCTCTTGAAAGAATACTCGGTTCTATGCTAGAAACAATCTCAGAATTCAACAATAATTTTCCCAACTCGAAAAATGTATTCCTTATCACCAAAAGCGCTAAAGCAGGGATTTTCCAAAATGGTGGATGTTGCATGGCAACATCGAAGTGCCTGAATCTTCTACCTAACTCCTGCATCTCTAAGAAATGTTTGAAAATTTTAGCTTAATTTATTAAAAATCAGGGGTTTTTTAAACAAAAATAAGAAATATTTATCGGGTTTTTCGAGACGTTTAGAAAAATAAACTGTGATATAAGGAGAATTTTTGAGAATCTCCGGAGAGATGTTTACGTGATTTTACGTGGTATTTTGGGAAAGACGTAGGAGCATCTACAAAAACGTGGGAACAGAGCAGTATGTATACTCGTCTTAATGTTCTCGACGCAGCTCACATTTCTTGAAGTAAATATAGTCGACGCATACTTTTCTGTGTCCGGACACATTCGAAAATTTGTGAAAGCATAAACTTTTTAACTTCGTCGATTCTTTGGATGTCGGAGACGGACACTGCTACGATTTGTAGACATTCTTAGATTTCACTCACAAACCAGACCAGCTAGTTTGAAACAGGTGGCGGCATAACACCAAAATGAAAAGCTGGCCATTGAATTTTATGTTTATGAAATAGAGACCGGCTAATAAAGAGGACATCAATATTTCTGAGACGTAGTTTCTTTAACCATAATTAAGGGCCTGAAAGCTAGCAAACAGCTAAAGAAATTTCCTGTCTGTCTTAATTAAAAAAAAAAAGGAACGCTATTCATACACGCTTTTGGTTGTAGCTTGCAACAGGGTACAGACCTCTAAGCTGCAGGATAGGCGATTTTGTGGTTTCTTTGCAACTGCTGGTAAGTGTAAGCCCTCAGGGACAGGTTTATCTTGTGGCAGAAATTGATTTGTTCGAAAAATTAAGTCTATGTTTGACGGATATCATTCGAATAGTCAATATTCATACTAAAAAGAACACTAGAAAGATTACATTACGGTGGGTCTTTTTCAACATTAAGCCTATAGTAAGTGAATGTAAAAGAACCTAGTTGACCACTTCAACCGGGGACGAAATCATCCAAGATGCCACAACAACACAGATTCTCTCAACTGTTTTATTGAGCCTGTTGAAGAAGACCTTAAAAGTGGTAGGCCAGGATATACCGCAATATATACGTTTTGGCAGGTACTGGTGAAAGGTATTCTTCGTCTTTGAGAAAAGTGTTCAAATGGTCAATCAAGCTATGGGCTGCAAGATATTCCAACTGAACCCACGCCCAGTCGGGTTCACGTAGTCCATCCTTTCTACTGCCCTTTCAATTTGCCCACCCCAATACGCACCGAGTTCTTTGATTTCCAATTGTTATGTAAGCATTTTGCGACAACAATAAAGGCAGTGATGTGCACGGCTCTTTAGAAGACCACTTTTTAGTGGTAAGGATCCCGTGGATAAATGAAGTTATTGGCGGATTTGATTGATTTGATTGAATAGAGACCTTTGCCGGTAAAAGATACTTTGATCTTAAAATTATATTCTACACCGTTATCCCGCAGGTATCGGCACACTCTTAAAGATTGAACCTAATAGAGCGTTTAGACAACAGTCTGGAAAACATCTTATATCAGTAAAGAACGGTCAACAATGTGGGTGTTTTTTAAATTTTGAATTAAGCGCCCATGAGGGTGCCGTTTCTAACGTACCCACGAGACTAGACAGTGTCATTTTAACATTTAGTTATGACAAAGCAGAAAAAAACAACGCGATATTTCTTGACGTTTTGTTGTGCACCAGTATAAACCCAAAGAAAAAGGCTTATTTTATTTTTTCTGTTTATCCAAATGAAGCCTGATGTTCTATAAATGGAAAATGGCTGCTGATGAGTTGGTTTCCCTCCTCATTTGACTACGGTATAATTGTGTGTGTACTTTGCAGGTTAAAAGCTTTACAGCCCTTTTTTAACAGCTTTAGCCTAGCAAAGATAATGTTAAGAAGTCAAAAGAAAGAATACTCGAGTAAACTTATATATCGGAGCCCATCTTCTCTGAACAGCTTTATGGTCTGCTTGTCAGAGGAAAAAACTCCTCATCTGCAAAATTTCAAGTCATTTTTTTATTTACTTACTTTCAATTTGCATAGTCCTGTCTATAAGGAACTGTTTAATGAAAAACATTATTAACGTCTGTTATCCTCTATTCAGCTGTTTTTATATCTTGAATAAACAAGGAAACCGAGTTAGAGTTTTGTTATAACTATCAACGGCCATCCTTTAAAGAAAACGAGAAGGATCTCGTCGATTTTGCTCCCTTCAATATTTTCCAAACAAGCCGCTTGTTCGATATCTGTAACAATATTTTTTATGTCCACACAAAATGGTTTATTGTTTTAAAATAAAACAGTTCCTGGCATTTTAATTTTAAAATAAAATAAAAATTACAAACATTTTTGCTTTACGGAAAGACGAAAAAAAGCGCTTCTATCATGGGAGAGAAAGCACTTTCCCACCAGGATGCCAATCAAAGTTGATTAAGCCACTCTTGATTGTTTTTAATATCTTCAGTCACCTCGAAGGCGTAAAGTTTTTTTTATTAGAAATGTTAATTTTTGCATCTTTACTCAGAAGCCATCTCTTGTTTTCGCTTACGTCAATGATATGGTTGTACTGGATTCGATCACAACTCACAATTATCAAGTTTTCGTTTAAACAAGGAAATAATATTTTGGAATCCAAAAAACTTTGGGAAGATCCAACATGCCTCGCCTGTTTAACTCATCATCCAGTGCGATTAATTCAAGTCGCCGAGAAGACAATTCAAGCAGCAAAACAGATCTTGAACAAATAGAAGTCCTTTCCGTGTCTCTGATAGTAACTTTCTCCTTCATGTGCCTTTTGATTGTCGCAGTTAATGGCCTCGTAATCTTCTTGATCCGCAAAAAGGAAAGTCTGAGAACAACCACCAATCTATTTCTTGCTTCACTAGCGCTTTCAGATCTCATGTCAGGTCTGGTGGGAATTCCTCTTCTTGTCTCCTGCTTGGTGAGAGATCTAATTAATGTCTGTGTGTCTTCTGCCATTTTTATTCGATTCACTGCCATTTCTTCAGTGTGCCATGTTCTCCTCATCGCCTGTGATCGTTATATTTTTATAATTCACGGTATGCAATACCACTCTCTTGTAACCAAACAGCGAGCAATCGCCGCCACTATTGTCGTTTGGCTGTTTTCATTGTTAGCTTCTGTTATTCAATTGTCTTGGTACCTATTTTATGAAATTGCTTTCACTGAATATGAGGAAATAACAGAAGACTTCAATAGAAAGTATAGCATAGCTTGCATTGTGCTGTTTTTTGCAGTACCTCTGTTGTTAATGGGTTACATCTATGGACGTATTTTTCAAATTTCTTTTAAAAGCAACAAAACTGATCGTCAAGCTGGCAAGAATCTTCAGCAGCCTTCTCGATCGCTACTTCATGAGTGGCGCGGACGGAATGTTTTGTTGATCACAATAGTGATTTTCGCCGGTTGCTGGTTGCCCTATTTCATGGCGATGCTTGATGACTACATGAACACTTCAGAACAGTCTCTGATGCCACTTTGGGCGCAACGTTTGCTAATATTTCTCGGTTTTATTCCACCGATTTTAAACCCGATCCTGTGCACATTAGCTAAGAAAGATGTCCGTCGCGCGTTAAAGCAAGTTGTACTCCAGCGAAAAAAGAAGAATGCGTCGGTTGATTTCGGTGTACACCAAGAACAAATAAGTCTGAACATTCCCTCCATTTGAATTACTTTCTTCAACAAATAAAAAAACCCAAATCTTCTCATTCAACCAGCTTACTTAATCAAGCCACCATACAGCTATTCCTTGCAGTACCTCAGTAACTCGCAAAATCTTGCTCGCGTGGTCTTATCCAAGACTCCGGCTTAAACATGTGCTTTGTTTCCCTATTTTTTCATTCTTTAGTTCGAGTGAAACAGGACAAAACGGATTTTAAGGCAATTAACTGTAAGGG
>JAHPZR010002514.1:87500-99203 GCA_019787425.1 Platygyra sinensis
GGTAGCCGAACACAGTTTTCGCGCACGCTTTTGCCGATGCAATATTTAGCACGTGCACAAGGATTTCAAAGAACAAACATGCCGTCAGTAGAGCGATCATTTTATTTACTCAAAACCCGCACTATCTGTGTTATTTTTCTCTATAATTGAACGCAGTGTATTGATGGCTTTAGTCTTTTATTACAAAGATATGTTACAAAAGGTAACGATGCAAAGAACCCAGCAATTTTCAGCTTTTGTTTGTTTCCGAAAGAACCCAGTTAAATGCAACGCATGCGCAGTTGCTCGAAAAATTGAGACCGATTGCTTTAGCAGAAACATGCGGATTTCTTACTATCCAGTCGTTAGAATTTCAAGAAATTTGGCAGAAAATAGATCAGAGACCACGTGAATGATCTATCAAAAAAAAATTTGAATTTGACATTTTTAATAATACAGAAAACGATCAACGGCGAATTACGAAAATCGGCTATGTCAAAATTTTATTAGAACCGTGTTTACAGAAGGGATTTAAAGTCAATTGTTAGTGTGCAAAATATGAAAACAATCTAACGACTGGATTTTTTTTAAATAAACAAAAACCATTATTTAAGCCTTGTTTTTAACCAGCCCCGTTGCCATGGCAACAGCACAAACCCTAGTCAAAATGCGAGAATAAATACTTCTGTAATTAGCCATACTCTTTCAAAAAATGAGCGCCAAAGTATGAATAGTTTAAAAGTTATGGTGAATTAGGCATAGGCACTCGAAAACTGTGTTCGGCCACCTTAAACTCTTCTTCTACTTCCTCTTTGTCATCATCATTGGAGAGTAACTTCTTTTGCATTAGTCTATTTAATACGGTCACATGGTACGGAATAAATTATGCTGGGACCACAAGTTACATCGTCTGCTTTCAAAACAAAGAAGAGTCGGGCTGGACTGGTACGAGTTTGTTTTGGAAGTCCCTTGCCCACTGTGTATGTAACTTGCGTCCCAGCATAATTTATTCCGTACCATGTGACCGGATCCTGCAAAGGGCTTTTTAATTGCTGGTTTTCAGTGTCACGCCATTTAAAATAGATCAAAATAGAAATCAAAATTTTACGATAACTGCAGAAAGTCACGCGCGCTCATTGGCTAATTTGTATTGTCCATATGCGGACAGCCACATGAATTTAAAATTCATGCGACGCGTCAGCGAGCGAGAGCCGGTAATTCGACAATTTGTTATCGTAAAAAACAAATCGATGTCAGTTTTTAATGCGTCTGTCCTGTTATTGATAATGAATTTCGTCATAACATTGTCAAAGCAGTCTGCGGATCCACTCGGCTATCGCCTCGTGGATCCACAGCTACTTTGACAATGTGGTGACGAAATTCATGATCAGTAACAGGACAGACGCATAAAAAACTGACATCAATTTGTTAACTGTTCAATAGCTAGAATCTGGGTAAAAAGGAAGGTAAATGTGCCAAGAATCTCGCCAAGATTCAGATCAAAGCAATTTTCCTAAACCAAAATATGCGGAGTAATTTTTTACTCAGATTTATAGAGACTTGTATGGAGACGCCATGCTGGTGCCCATTCGGATGGGCACAAACATGGCGGCTGGAGGCCATCTGTCACTGAGGTTTGCTACAAAATCGTGAATTTATCTCTTGAGGAACTCAAAAACATTAAGATGATACTTTTTTTCTAATACATGAACTGTTAAGAAAGCCAAATTCCCCGAAAAAAGCCACTTTTTATTTAACCAACATGTCAGCTCTGTTAGCCTTCATGTAAACGCCGCGTCCCGCAAAAGCATAGAAATTCAAGACCAAGAACCCATTCGGAGCAAAAATTTGTGCGAATAGTAGTTTTTAGCTGCTTTTATACATCATAAAAATAAAATCTCAGGAGGATCAATAGTTTTGTAATTTAAATTTTAGTAACGTCATGTGAAAACTAGGGATATATCGTTTTGTGTGTCTTTCTTAATCTTCATTCAATTCCCCGCGATCTCTTCAGTTTGCCAAGTTTTTCTCGTTGAGTAACGTTTCATGGAAAACGATTCATTTGTAACAAAATAACGAGGGTTCATCGCCAACATTGTTGTTTAGTTGCTTTCATTTCTTACTTTCTAACTAACTTTCTAACTGGTGTATTTTCTGAGTAATTCGACCTGAGAACGCTTCCTCATTTACATGCAGTATAGTTGACATGGGGGCATTTAATCATGACATTGCTCGTTGCATACCGCTGGGTGGTCTGACATTCGTATGCACCAATTAGGATTTAGCAGGCGGGAAAACAGTACTGTCCTGACATGAATGTATACAAGGCATTGAATAAGGGGGCGTTTCTCACTGAAGAGTCCGGTGATGGCATTGAATATTGACAAAAAGGGATTAATCATTTGAAAAAAAACATATCACATTGTGAAAAGTAAAAAATATGAAAGAATGTATGTCTCTAAGGTTTAATTTGGTGTCAAAAATGGGTCTCCTGCGTCCAGCAACTCGCTCTATCGTATTTAAGGTTTGACCAAATTTCTAGAAACAACAAAAGTTCTGCAGAAATTGCAGTGTAAATTGCATTTTGCAGTTCTTTGAAGTTCCTCTGTCTATAATGCGAAATATTATGGACGTATTTCTTACGTTTCTTTCAAACGCATTAAGGTGGCTGAACACAGTTTTTGATACCTCTGTTTCATTTACATTTTTCTCTAAAACCCTTGATCCTTTGGTCACCAAAAATGGCAGCAAGCAAGTTAACAACACAAACTTCAACTTTTTGATAATTAAGCTGACGTATGTACCGTTGCCATGGCAACATGATCAAATATAAACAGGTGTTTAAAATCGGTTTTGTTTATTTGCAGAAAATCTAGTCATTAGATTTTCTTTATAATAGGCCATTTCCGAATTACCTTTAGCCTCTTTTTCAAACCGAGTCTTGGTGCTCATCCTTTCATATGAAAATGAGTTAAATTTACATGTAAATGAAAACTCATTTTCATATGAAAGGATGAGCACCAAGACTCGGTTTGAAACAGAGGCTAAAGGTAATTCAGAAATGGCCTATTTGCATGCAACAAGCTTGTAACGATACTCGCAAGTTATCGCTATTTTAATAATAATGTAACAAACAGATCTTTAATTATCCCTCTTTGAAGGTTCACTGGCATATCTTGAATTTCCTTTGTTAAAGTTGAATTTTTTTTCAGTCCTCCAGTTACTTATTTCCTAAAGTATTTTTGTGCCAAATTTCGTGAAATTCTAATGAGTGGTTCTCGAGAAATAAGCGCCTCCGAGAAGTCAATTTTTCACTCAATCGCACTTTTTTCGACTTACTACGCATGCGCTGCATTTAACTGGGTTCTTTTAGCAACAAAGAAATAGCAGAGCTGAGTTCTTTGCATCGTTACCTTTCTAACATACCTTTGTAATAAAAGAGTAAAACCAATAATTCAATACGTTGTGTTCATTTGTGAAGAAAAAAATAGTACAGATAGCGCAGACATTGAGCAAATAAAATGATCGCTCTGTTTATGCCATGTTTGTTTTTATGCAATACTTGTGCGCGCGCTGAATCGCGTTAGCAAGAGCGCGCGCCAAAACTGTGTTCGGCCACCTTAAAAGCGATCGTATATATAAACTAAGCAACACTTATCCTCTCAATTGTAAGTCCATGCCAATAAGTAGCGAGGACGCAGTGTTTTGGTTGATCACAACAGCGATTTTCGCCGGCTGTTGGTTGCCTTATTTCGTGGCGATGCTTCATGATGACTACATGGAATAGTCAGGGAAGTCGAATCGGAACTCAGCGTTTGTTGATATTTCAACGCTTCATGCATTCACAACCCAACCCAATATCGCGCACAGTTAGCAAAGAGAGATGTCCTTTAAGTAATAAAAGAAATGATCCTCCAAAAAGAATTGAAGAGAACATATGTTAAGAGGATTTTTCTCACATCACTGACAAACCAAACGACTGACAAACAAACAAACAAACAAATCTCAGTTGTTTCCCGCTCCGATCTCCTGGCGAGAATGACGTCTGATCGTGATATTAGGGACTTGAACTTGAACTTGAAACTTTGCACACTCCCAAAAATAGATTTTTTTGAGTCAACAATATAATGAAAATTCAATAATAATATATAGATTTAGGTCACCCTAAAAGCGGAGCTCCTGTAGCCCGATTAGGCTAACCCAGGATAAGGTTGAATTTTGATTTGAGTTTTGTAACTTTGCGGTGGGGTTTTGTTAGGCCTTCTATTTTGAGTTTTATAATCACAAAACCGATACACAAAACAAAAGCTGTAAACAAAAAACATTTGCAGAGTAGAAACAGTTATAATGGGGTTTACTTTTAAACCTGGATTAGAGTTAAGGCGGGGGTACACCTGAATTTAACTGAAATTTTGGTAAGTTTAAAGCTCTGGCCAAACGGACCGGCAAGTAGTCGCAAGTGGACGCAAGTTGAACTTGCGTAGAGACTTGCGTAGAGACTTGCGTTTAGTGGCCAAACGGACTCGCAAGTTTCCTCGCAAGTACACGCAAGTGAAAAAAAAAAACATTTTATAGTAGACTATCCTGTATTTCATTGGCTGATAATAGGTTAATGGACGTTACTCAACTTGCGTTTACTTGGGTTGGGTGGTCAAACGGTGAAAAACTTGCGTCGACTTGCGTGCAAATTTGATCTCGACCAAAGTGAGCACAAGTCATCGCAAGTCAACGCAAGTGCACGCAAGGCCTGGCCAAACGGAGCCGCAAGTAGACCCAAGTTCTCAATTTGCGTCTACATGCGACTCCGTTTGGCCAGGGCTTAAAGAGAGGTTGAAGGGAAAAAAGGGTTATGAAACACCATGGAGTGTATCTACCAATTTTTAATTTCTAATTTCAAAACAACACCAAATCTTCAAAATTTCCTATTTCCAGTCCATAAATTTTACTAACCCTTTGAGAAAAACTATTTATCTCCAAATATACCTTAAAATCCCCCAAAAATTTACAAAACGACCCAAAACATAGATATGTGAAATGAGCATAGAGATTCTTGATTAATAGCCCTTTTCACGGTTAACCCTTCGCATTTGCATTACAATGAAATCTAGCATCTATGCGAGGCAATTTCGGGCTATTTTGCAGTTTTAGCCCGAAATTGCCTCGCATTCACGTTGAATTACATTGTAATGCAAATGAGAAAAGCTAACCGTGAAAAGGGCTATTGAAACGTAAACCCAGGTGATCTGGTGACGGCATTGCTCGAGACCGGAGAGAAAATTTTATAGCCGTATCCCATAAGGCAGCCCGCGCTTAGTCATAAGTTTGCATTTGCGGTCAGTGCCAGAGTGAATGTTCATGCTCTTCAGAATTATTAATTTTGTCTTGTCTAATACCACGATTGGAACTCGGAATTGTGCTGTAAATATGAGTGTTGATTTGGACAGTTGGGAAGTCTCTTTCTGTTCGACGGTGAATCTATTCTACACTTACATACATACATACATACATACATACATACATACATACATACATACATACATACATACATACATACATACATACATACATAATTTATTTGATGAAGCAGGTTATAAAAATGGGCAAGACAAAAGTCCTGATGTGGACCTGCACTATCTAAGTAATACATAAATTAATTAACTATATATAAATAAATAATAATAGTTAAATAAATATTAATGACAATAAATTATGACTAATTTTAAAAATATTGGAATGCAAGAATAGAGGAGAATATTAATGACAAAAATTCTACTTAACTAATATTAAAAATATTTAAAATCTAAGGATTTGTTGGAGATACTGCAGGAAGCTTTAGTAAAACTAATAGATTTCAGAATATTCTTATTTTCCTTAAGTTTCCTCTTGCATGGAAGCATGGAAGCGACTTAATTACTTGAATTGCACAACTCCACATCGTATTGTAAGCTTGAAAATCACTTGGTGTTTTACTTTAATTTGCTTTTAATAGTGTACCTTTTATACAGTATTAAAGTTAGTGTATTCCATCGATCTCTAGTTTGCTTTTATTTAGTCATTTATTTTATTATTGCCGTATGTCGGCCCATAGTTAGTAACTAACTATGGTCGGCCACAGCACTAGTTCGGTCGCCCAATCGGTCAAACGCTTTCCAACTCAATCACAAACACAAGCAAGATCAGGTTTCAAGACATCGTTTATTTAAAGTTGAATAAACGAAGGGTAAAAACATCAACAAAATATTGATGAAGAGAACTCAACCTGATGTGTTAAAACGGATGAGAAAACAAGACAATATTCCTTTACTGCGTGACAAAATGTCCTATAGAAGCTGAGAAAATTGGCTTTGCGAAAACACACGATGACTGAATTAGTTATTGACTTTGCAGGACAAAAAATAAACCAAATATAACAGTATTTCATTCTTATATTATGACGGCTAAAATCAATCAGACAAGAAATCGAGTAATTTCTTCGCCGCGCAGCGAAAGGGAAAGGAAGATGAAAGTCGTAAATCAAAAAGACGAAAAATACAAGCCAATTATTTTGAGATCAGTCGTATTTCAACTGTGTTCAATGGGCCCTTTGCAGTTTACGATCACATGGTACAAAAACCGCCAAAGCAACTCAACTAAATATTCTTTTGTTTTGGAGGCCCCAGTGGGCGGTTTGCTCTCCAGCATGGCGGTTTTTGTACCATGTGATCGTAAACTGCAAAGGGCCCATTATTGGCCACTTTGCCTCTTTTCTCAGCGTTTTTGTAGTAGCTAATAAGACGCAAAAAATATTTGAACGAAGCGAACGAACTAAATAAACAAAGCGCCGGTATGAAAGTTGCCGTAAATTAAATATGCAGAAATCCAGCGTGCAAGTTAATGTTCACTTTTAGAACCTAAAATTCCAAAATATGGGGAACCAAATGAAAGAAATGCGCAACGAAGTTCAATAATAATAAATTTTCATTCAAGCTGAGGCGAAAACCCTATTTAAAAGCAAAAAAAAAATGTTCAAAATTTTGCAGACGTGTCTCGCTCCGTGACCAGTACATGTTCGAATTATTCTTCACGCTAACGCAAAACTTTGAGTTTTTGCCGACCGCTTTTGCAGTCATTTTAACGCCCGTGGCTTTACCAATCGTTGCAAAATTTGAATTCAATTTCGAAGTAATAATGTACATTACCATTTTTGTTTTTTAAGTCCGAAAAGCTGCTTTAAATCTGCGACTGTTGTCAAAACTTACTTTGAAAGCTATAAGCGCCCCTCATCTTCATGTTTTCGCGGCAGTTGTAGAAGAAAACCTTTACCAGAAAGCTCTGAGGACTCTGTACTCATTGATCCTCCATTCTGAAGCCACCTAAACATTGAAATGTATTTCTCCTTCCTATTTTAAAGAGTGTGTGAAAACAAGACCCTGGAAGTTTTTAGATTTGGCCCGCAAACACACCCCTTGAGAGAGAAAACACGCAGAAGGGGCACAAGCCAACTAACCAGCTTCGGTGGTCTAGATAATCGTGTACTGAGCTTTTCTAAGTTTAAACATCTTTAAGAATACTCGTTATAAAGTTATAAGTCCACTCAAAACCAAAGCACTATGTGAAAAAAATGGACTTCCAACTGAAAACCGCCATATTCATCCTCACAGCGCAAATCGATGTGTCGAAGTACAAGCTTAACTAGGCGTGCAAAGAACTCTGTGCGGCTCTAAGAATAATTTCTCCTTGAAGATGATTGGTTAATTATTTACGGTGAGATCACCTGTACGAGATATTTTCATTAAAAACATAATACCCAGCCAAAATACGGCTTTCATGTGGACCCCCGCCTTAACAGGCTTCCGAACAACCTGTGTTTTCAACAAATAAACATGACATGAGCCCGCAATCCAATCGAAAACCAGCACTTGATCAGCGGTCAACTTAAATAAAACACGTGACCTCGATGAGCTATAAACTTGAGCCCGCGATATGGTCACGTGATACTGGCCAGCGGATAACTCAATTTGACAGGTGTCAATTGATCATAATGTGATGTTATATATCAAAAAAGTACACGGTAAACCAAGGCTGCTTGTCTCTGTCAACCTATTATTTGGAGTATGGCCGCCATTTTGCGCGACTCCACCACCACCGCCGCCGCCGTCGTCGTCGTCGTGCGTACGCGCCCACGTGAACTACGGCTGGCCACTATAACATGAGAAAATCAATTCATGGGTTTCCTTTATTTCCCTATATGGGTATGGGGCTCCGCTTGGCGGACCTTTGGGCCGCCGGGGCTCCGCTAAAATGCGATAGAAATTCTTTTTCTTTGGCCATCGTAGCTTAATGAGAAATAGCACACAAACTGCAGTTACAAACATGACAATAAAACGCATGTTGGAAAACAAAATTATTTAACTTTAACTTGACGTTTCGTATGTTTCTACATACATCTTCAGAAGTGACCGTTAGTAATACAAGTAGCAACTAAGTTTAAATTTTAGATAAGTAACTAAGTAACAATAACAATGACAAAAGCTGAGCACAAAAAATATTTGCATACAAAAGATGCAAACTAATAGAGGTAAAGCTTTTCGCTGCTTACATTATCGTTTAGGGTCGGTTTGAGTTCTTGAATTAGAAGAGTCTTCTTTATCTTGCAGTGGATATCAGAGCGACCTTTTGCTAATATTTCGAAGTGGTCCCATTTTAAGTTGTGACCAGTTGACGTGACGTGGTCTGCGATAGCAGATTCATGATAGGCACTAGTGATCCCTTTAAAATGTTCAGTTTTCCTGTCATGCAATCTACGTTTTGTTTTGCCGATGTAAAAATCCTGGCAGTCCCAACAACTAGCCTTATAAACAACTTTTGACATTTGAGAACGGTTAATCTTATCTTTGTAGGGAAAAAAGGACTTGATGCGATGAGCGCTTTGGAAAATCACCCTAAGATCAATGCAGCCATAAAATCTATTAATGCAGGTCTTAAGCTGTTTAGTAACAATTTTACTTTGTGCCCCTAAATAAGGTAGAATTAAGATTGTTTCTTTTTTGGGAACTGTGGTGGTTGGATTTCTCGGTCTGTTTTGCTGTCTGTTCAAAACATCATTGATGTTGTAATTGATAACATCAGCAGGGTAACCATTCTGTAACAACAGTTTCCTCAGTTCATCCAGACAAGATCGTAAAAAGGACGGCGACGAACAGATGCGAAAACAACGAAAAGTGAGTGTGCGGATGAGGTTTACTTTGTATTTCCTAGGTGTGAAGGAGTCCCATTTTGTGTACAGGCCGGTAAAGGTCTTCTTTCGGTAAATAGATGTTGAGAAAGTGTGATTGCATCGTTTGATGAGAATGTCCAAGAACGGGATTGCATTGTTCTCTTCAAATTCAACGGTGAATTTGATGTTTGGGTGACAGTTATTAAAATTGTTACTTACTTACTTTACTTTTTACTTACTTATGTTGATTACACTTTCTAGTGACTTCAAATCCTTGTCAGCATACAGCAGGTTTGTATCATCAGCAAATAAATAGAAATAAAGCTTCTTAGAAGAATTATAAATATCATAAATATATATCAAGAAAAGTAGAGGGCCTAGAACAGAGCCTTGTGGGACCCCTGTTAGCACATTTCTTTTAGAAGATATTTGTTTATCAATTTGAGTAGTTTGGACACGGCCATTTAAGTAGGATGAAAACCATTCGTTTACTGGGCCCCTTATACCGTAGTGATATAGCTTGCTCACAAGAATTGAATGATCCATAGTATCAAAAGCCTTTTTGAAGTCGAGGAAAATACCGCAAGTGAACAAATTGTTACCCATGTTGCTTCATCGTGCAAAGTCACTAATCTCGATGGCATCGAAAATGGCGGCGGCTGACTGGGGTCCTCTCTTACATGATTCTTTTTTTTAGGATCACTCCCACCTTCCGCAATCCCAGAAGTGTCTAAAAATAGCCGGCGGTCCTGTGACGTGAAGATTACTCCCCTGCACACATCCATCATGGTCCAAGAAAACACCTACGCAACGCCCTGGATAACACATAAAAATCAAATCAGAGGAATTCACTTGAGAACAGGGCCCACACGTGTTTTACAACCATCCTTGAGAGATTCAAATGACAAAGACCCTGGAGGCCATATTGGATGACAGGAACAATAAAGCTCATTAGAATTATTTGTTAATGGTCATCTGACATGGTGGCGATGACGTCAATTGCAAACGATCTATATAGGAGATTAACTCTTTCACCCTACATACTCTCTTGGCTCATTCCACTGGAAAACAAATACTTCCAGTCATTGAACTTTGACGCTCGATGACGTCATTTGTGTGCCTGTACTCCTATTAAAAAGACGGAGTAATGAGTGTGCGAGAAATCTGGCCTTCACAGCGTAAGATTAGCTCTTCACGGACTATAGCGTGACAGCGTTACAGTCACAGCGTGACAAAAATACTAGTAATGATTGGTTTGACGGCTTGCTAGGCGTTGGTGATGAAGGAGTGTTATCAAAAAAGGAATATTTAGCATATAATAATGACACCAACATAAAATTACTTACAAACAGCAAAGAAATTTGGTATCTTGGAGGGTAAAAACTCACAACGATAGATTTTTCACCCCTCCCTATGAACTTAAACGCTTACTTTACAGTATATCTGAAGAGAGATAGAAAACTTGAATACATCGAACTGTCTCCACCAATCTCTAGAGGAAAGGTAACACTCATGAATATACGATATGTATAGCAACATTACGCAATGTATTGCCAGTGTACACAAAGAATTGTTGGAGCTGGAGGTTTTGTTTGAAAATGGTATAGTTTTATTTCGTTTGGCATGTAGTTTCCAGAGTGAAGCTTTCATTTACCATTTGCACCTTAGAACGTCATAAGATAAGCTGCTTCCTACTTACAGTTATATATAGGAATATTTATTTCCTGTCCGCGTAGTCACAGTGGTCGCCCAACTGTGCGTGTTCCCTTGATATTCATTAGATAAGTGTATAATATTTTAAAATTAGTAAGCGAAAACAAAAAGGTGTCTAGAAGAGAATTAAGTGACACCCTACTTAATATTCAAGAACATTAAAACGAATTATTTCCTTTCCAGCCTCTCAGAAGTATATCTTTTTCCCATCTATTATCAGAAACCCCCCATTAATGTCTATCCTGGCCAAATAATGTCCTCTATGAGTGCAACTTAAAAAATTATCAGCTGCCCTTAGGTTTAGATTTTTTTCACGCCGAATCTCATTCATCTCATTCATCTCATTCATCTCGTTCATCTCGTTCATCTCGTTCATCTCGTTCATCTCGTTCATTTCGTTCATTTCGTTCATTTCATGCATTTCATTCATTCATTTTCATTTGCCATTAATCACATAAAAGAAAAGAAAAAATAACACAATGCACTACAAATATATAATAACTTAAAGACGATAGACTTCTAGTGCTAGTTCTTAGTCGCAGTCGCTCCTGAATCAATTCTTTTGATTAAGCCGCGCTCGTGACGGCGCCAAAATTTTGTCTGAAATGTCGCCCTAAATGTTCCAATTGACACCCCTCTTTTTTATGATTTTTTTTTTCCAATATTTACGAAATGTTTTTTGGGTTGCGGTGCAAGCTAGGTCATTTTCGTGGTCTTTCATTAAAATACTGTTGTAAACCCTAATTAGATAAATGAATAATTTACCTCCAGGTATATACTTATTATTGATTTAGCGTAAATATTCCTTGATGAAA
>JAHPZR010002515.1:0-25066 GCA_019787425.1 Platygyra sinensis
TAGCGGCCGCCTTTCTGTGTGAAAGGGGACGCGAGAATGCAGAACTACGACTCATCAGTCCGACAAACCAAACAGTATTTGTTTAATCGAGCATCCACGGTTTGCGAGGAATTACAGTCTGAATTGCAAGGTAACGAATCCAGAAACGGCTGTTAGAACGGTTCCAAAACGGCTGTAAGAATGGTTCCTAAAACGGCTGTCAAAGACTGTGATGAACCGTAGGGAAAACGAAAGGGCTTCGTGCGAAGCTACAAAACACTAGCGATGCTATCTCGGTTTCTAAAAAACACGAGGAGAGCTAACCAAAGTCCCGTATATTAACTAAGGTACGACGGGATATGTCACGCAATACGACTGAACGACTGAGAAGACGTTACATGGCTCCCCTCATACATAAGAATGTATGAAGTTACAACAAGCTAATCATTAAACGAAACAAGTTCAATTAATGTCAATCTCTCTTATGTAGAGGATCAGTTCAGGCTCCCCGACGGGGTCGTACTCCGGTAATTAATGATCACCAACAACATTCTGAATTAACTGTCACTTTGACCTTCATCGGGACGGTAAATTAAAATCAACTTGTGGATTGGTCTTTCAAAAAACTTCCTCTCTCCAGACTGCGTGACTAGGAGAAGGACCTTACGAACAAGTCCATCGTCACTGGGGTAGACTTTCGTTACTCTAGCGAGTGGCCACTGGTTTCTGGGACAGGATTCAGAACGAATAAGGACGATATCACCAACTCTGCTGTTAGGACTAACATTGTTCCATTTCTGACGCTTTCTGTTGCAACAGGCAATACTCTTGTTTCCAACGGTGCCAGAATTGGTCTGACAGGTACTGAATTCTGCGCCATCTTCTTCTTGAGTAAAGATCAGGTCGTGAGAAGTTACCCGGAGGGGGTAAGACTACTTTCGTCTTGAAGGTTAGCAGGTGATTTGGTGTAATTGGCTCGGGTGCCTGCGGATCTGATAGATTATCGATAGTGAGCGGACGGCTGTTCACGATGTTTTCTGCTTCAGTGAACAGAGTTCGAAGGGCCTCATCATCCAGTTGCTGGGCGTGATCATCCAAGAGGCCAGAGAGAACTGAGCGGACAGTGCGAATAAGTCGCTCCCAAATGCCACCCATGTGGGATGCGCATGGCACGTTCAGCTTGAACTCGATGAGGTCACAATCTTGGCTCAGGAGGAAATTCTTGACGGATTCGGTGTTCATTTCTCTCAAGGCGGTGCTGAGCTCATTTTTTCCCCCGACAAAGTTAGTTCCTTGATCGCACCTCAGTTCGCGAACTTTGCCTCTTCGATTGATGAATCGTCTGAGTGCGTTAATAAAGGCACTGTTATCTAGAGGTTGATATTTTGAATAATCAAAGGTACTCTCATTGAAATAAAAGAGCATTAGTTACTGAGGTAAAACAGTTTGTCGTTTTAGTGATCACTGAGGTGGAATAGGGGTCCTTATTTTGCAATTATGATGATTTGTTCTACATCACTGACATTAATATTCGTCTCCTCGTGTTCCAAGTAGGGTGTAGACTTTCACATACCCGACTAAAATGGCGGAGGAAAAAAAAACCCCCTTTTTATTCCGATTAGGCCTTGCTAGTTAGGTATGATCTCTTTGCTCTTTTGTTTCTTGGACCATCATTAATTTTTTCGCATCCGGTATATGAGATACCGGCAACCTGGGTGATGAGAGCAATTTTGGGGAAAATATCATAAGTGAACAGCCTTCTACTGTTATACAACACTTCTTGAATTTACCACACATTTGACAGTTGCGAACTTTTTTATGCTGGTTTTTGATTGCAATATTAATTAAATTGCCACCTAAAACATTCAAAGTACGATAACTTGAAGGTGTTATCGTTTGTGCCATTGCGTGGTCACTTGTGATGTAGATCACGACGTTTTGACAGCGTACTGTTAGTCCCTCCTGCTTCATGATCAGGCGACATTCAAAGTAATTCATCATTTAAAGTACATTGCACCCAAACCACTTAATTTCAGAGGACACAAACATATACAAAAGTCATATTTTTAAACTGCGGAAAGTTAATTTAAACTTTCTCAAGCTGCGCTTAAGTTGTCCCCAATTAGATCTTGCAATATTTTAGGAACCATCTGTTTCCCTTTTATTATAAACAACACAAAATTAGAGAAATTAGAGTAGGAATATACAGAACCTGAGATAAGGCCGGCCGGAATGGGCATTCTGGCTAGTAACAGAGACTTCACCTTTACAGCATGGGCCACCACATCGCTCATAGCTTATAACAGATCACGTTGTTTTCTGAGTCACTGGACATATCTACTCACAAACAACATCTACCAAGCTGCAATGAAAAAGATTAAACGCAAACCGTAGAACATGCTAATTTTCTATATGCTGCGATCTATTCCTTTACATCCAAACATGAATTTAGGCCGATAAAGCTTTAGCATTTTCATATATCGTGATGGACGCGTCCTCGACATAGTCTTCCATTTGCGACATTCTGGATCAAGACATTTAATGCCTACCGGTACAGATTTTATAAGTTAGATTCGTGCTCCTACAATTCCCACTCAGGCAACTTAAGGCATGGTTTACCTCTTAATATGACATATTTTTCTTTTAAAGAGAAGTTTTTGTTGGATTTTTCTGAAATTTGTAGGATACAATCAAATCAGTATCCTTAACAACATAAAGAATTAGTACATTTCAAATTTACGTCATGTGACCAAAAAAACGATAATTAACGGTTAAAATCTTTAGACTAAAATGGGGTACGATAAATAAACTTGAATTAATCATTTCTGTGTGTAATTCTTTTACATTGTAACAGGTCTTCAAGAAATAGCCTTGTATTCATGTCCACGTCCAATAAGAACTTTTTATTTAAACGAAACAGACCACGTGACTTAGTAAATAGCCAAATAACTTCTAATACAAATTACAAGTACCAACTAACATGGTAGAGATTAAGAGAAAATGATGTCCTATCATTTTCTCTTGGTAGAGATACAATACTCTCACTTTGTTGGACAGTTTGACATTATTTGTTTGGCAACTTTTAATGCATAACCTTACCCCATTTCATTAAGGTAAAGACTTGTTTCCATATCTCAAACCGCCCTCTCCCTATTCAAGTACACTCACATGAAATTTCTAAGTTTCTTGACACAGAGACTTAGTTTCTGCTCAACAAATGTTTTCAAAGTGCAAGTCTCTTCAACTTTAAAGGAAAAAAAAATCGGTGTGACGAGGTCGATTTAAATTCGGATTGTCAGACCGGCAATCTTCCACCCTAACCACTAGACCACCGAGGATTCGCTGCCAGAGAATGGTTTGATTTAAGTACTAATTGGAAAACCCAAACGCTATAAATAAGCTAACCATTAACCGTAACCCTAATCAAATGTTTCCGGGTAATGTTTCTCGCAAAACGTTGTTGCTAAATATTGCGTAATGTTTTTGTGAGCGCAAAAGAGTTAAAAAAGCGCGGTTTTTAAGTTTTTTTTTTAAACTTCTTGTTCTTATTGTCCCTTGTCACGCGTTTTGCATGTGACATTGGCCAATTGGCAAGGATTTGGATTTGAGTTTCCATCTGAGATCATCACCATCTGCATTTATTGAGTATATGGATATTAATCGACCAGCAGATTACTTTATAGCTTGCTCTAGTACACCGTGCTGACGAGACCCAACAAGGTCGAAACAGCTGTCCACGGTTGCAGTTCTTGGCTTTCAGTTTGGACTCTATCATGTTGTTGCACCGTTAGGCTCTTCACGTGTATCAGCCTTGCATCATTGTTTGCCATTCTTTCTATTTTTGGCTGATCAGATCTTTTACAGATCCTACGTTAACAGGCAGCATTTTCGTTTGCGGTCCTTTGCATCATCATGTTCAATAATATAAAAAGTCGGTCAGAATCAATTCACTCCCTCTGGGCGCGTTTTATCAGCACTGGTACAATTTGCTTTGTTATTGTCGGAGCATGCCTCGTGAAAAACGTTAGTCATGCTGTACAAGAAACTATTAAATTATTATTATTATTATCTAATTCTTTGTCGGGTATTGAGGCTAGTCGGCTATCTCCTTTCGAGGGTAAATTGGAACCTTTTCTTAAGCTTGGTAGAACAAGCTATTTAAAGTCTTATTAACAATGAAACAAGTACAAATCATCAACAAAGAAGATAAAACCTTTCAAGAGAAAACGAGGGGATAGAGAGAACGCTCTTAGTCTAGGCTTTGGGATATGCCAATTCCTCTAAAGTTATTTTCGGGATTGCGAAAACAGCGGGGGTACATTTGTAAAAAAAAAAACACTTCTGCAGGATACCATCCTTGAGGTGATCAGGCAATTAAGAAGCGTTGGTCAACTGAGGGGTAAATACGGTTGGTCGATAAAAGGGCCTTTTATGGGTACATTAGAGAGAGTTCATATTTCTGGACTGATCAAAGTGGGAGATATATTTTCAGAACTCCCTGGGAATAAAATAGCACATGCAGACGGGTGGAAATGCTCTTCTAAGTGGTCAACAAAAACAAGAAAACGTTCCGGCGGGATATGTTATAAATATTGTGGCTGCTTTCATGGACTGTAATGTCAGTGCCCTTTTTTCAAAAGAAGTTTACAAGCCGATGGACTTCGACATTGATATTGGCAATGATATTGGCAAATTGCTGTGAAGGTTGTCTGTCTGTCTGTCTGACAATGAGATTTTCTCCTCGCAATGAATAAAGACTGAAAAAAGCCAAAAAAAGCAAGTATTCGCTTTCGAGTGGACGCTTTCTTTTCCTTGCTGTGTCAACGCTAAATAAACCCGCTATTTTAAGTTTAAACAACTCAAAAATGTGTGTTCTCTCTTCGGCTATGCCAGACATTTCATTTTAACAATGTGTTTTTTTTATTTGTTTGTTTATTTGTTTTTTTTTTGCTAATCGGTTTTTCTTTTTGAACACAGGAGTTACCTTAAAGGATGCTTTCAAAAAATTATGTCAATAGAGCCCCTTAAACTGATTTCGATTTATTTTTTTTCTCAACCAAGAAGCACGCAAATGCCTACCCTGCGTGACATTGCTTTCACTCTAGTTCTGCTCGACGAGAGACGAGAGGACACATCTGCTCGCAATCGTTCGACTGACGTATCAGTAGGGACGAACAAATTTCTGTGAATGTCAAAAAGCTGTGATCACTTTAATTTGACTTTGACAGGTCGGTTGTGTAACCACCAATCAGATGGGAGATGGAGCCGCAAAAACTGAAACAATGCCGGCTCTCGATCATTCACGAACCACGGGTCGATCACTTCACCTACCTTAAAGATTTCACGTTAAAAAACCTTTTGCATTGTCAGACTTTATTTTTTTCCACAATACAACTCTTCGTAGATAAAACCTCACCCGTAAACCGCCACATCAATAGAGCGAGCTTCAACGGTTTTTGTGTGGCTTACACGTGGTGTATAGCCACATTATGTTATGACCTTGTTTATTTTTAATTTATTCATTTGTCTACGGGAGTCGAGCGCTTGTCACGTGGCCTAGTGTCTACGGCGAACTAGTAGTAGTCTTGGTCGTAAGCTTGTTTTCGAGTATTTTTTTTTTTCAGGTGATCGTATCACGAGTTAGTTCTCCTCGCACAAGCCAACAGACACAGACCTGCCTTGTGTTACAGCGAAGATATCAGTGACGTCCCGAGCACTGTTACGCAATATCTAAGGTTGGGAAAAAGCGATCGAAACAAAAGAAATGACTGAAAATTTACGTACCTCAAACGACTTTCAACTGTAGAAAAGCGAAGGGCGACCCACTCCCCTGCGATTAGTGTTTTCCATCGGCCGTTTTATGATCTTCTAGCCCAGACTCTCCCCTTTTACTTAAATGAGTAAGTCTAAGAGGTCGCCACCAGCTTTTTAGGGCGATGACGAAAGTGCACTGAGGGGGTTACGTGCTACTCCTGAGATCAGAGCCAAAACACAGGTAAAATGCAAAACTTTCAAGTTGTCAATGAACCACGACTTTATTCACTTTTTTACTTGACCCATACATAAGTTAACTTTCTGCGTTCGACCTTAAGATTCAGGTTAAAACAAGTAGTAACCATACACAGAAACGCAGAAAACGCACACCAGACCCTGACTCTTCATAGAGGCTGAATTTCTGACCAGCAGACACCGTCAAAGGTTTATTATCGAATCGAAAATCAAAGTGAATATCATCAGAAGTGGTTCTCTCGGGAATCACCTTCCGCCCGCTTTCGTTAGCAAGCTTGAGAACCTTGGTCTTGTAAGCCGGGAGTGATGGTTTATAATCCACCCTCAAAATTTTGAGTCTTCCTCCACTCAATATTTGAAAGGATCCAAGTTTGTGAGCATGGGAGCCGAAACACAGGTTGTTGGCAATAAGCGTGGAGGGAGCTGCACAAAGAAACAAAAACAATAGAATTAAACCCGCTAAGAGTTCGGAAATAGAGCAAATGGGAGTAGCTAGGAGCTACTATTGGAGTAGGAAAATTCTTCAAAAAAGGAATGACACTCGGCTCTCAATCATTGACGCTCGGGTATCACTATCAATAATCAGTGTGTAAACATGGAGCGATGCATGCAATACTGTTGCCGAGAAACCCAAACGCAATCGCATGCAAGTAAGTAAGTAAGTAAGCAAGCAAGCAAGCAAGCAAGCACAAGCAAGCAAGAAAGCAAGCAAGCAAGCAAGCAAGCAAGCAAGCAAGCAAGCAAGCAAGCAAGCAAGCAAGCAAGCACAAGCAAGCAAGCAAGAAAGCAAGCAAGCAAGCAAGCAAGCAAGCAAGCAAGCAAGCAAGCAAGCAAGCAAGCAAGCAAGCAAGCAAGCAAGCAAGCAAGCAAGCAAGCAAGCAAGTAAGTAAGTAAGTAAGTAAGTAAGTAAGTAAGTAAGTAAGTAAGTAATATACAGAACGTATACACAAGGAGGTTCTACCTAAAGGTGATTTTGTAATGACTCTGGCGGTGAGATCATTTTTTATTTTTTTATGGTTGTTGTTTTGACTTTTTTTGTAGGAATTCAAAACCTTTTCACTTACTATTTCGTTCTACGATCTCTCTGATAGCCTCTGGGTTTTGATATTCCGGCAGAAACATTCTGTTCCTCTCGTAGCGCTCAACGTGAAACGCTGTGGGCAGGGCGAAAGAGTTAAAATTAAGTTAGGGGTGAACGTCACCTCAGGTTTCATAAAGCGAGTAGGGGAATGCTGTCACTTTCTATGGTTTAAACAAAACCGTAACTCGTTTTGGAAAAGCCGAAGCCACCGCCGGGATTTGCATAGAAACTGGCATATCGGCATAATATCAGTATCAAACCGGTGGAATATAATAGTTATTTAAGTCCCACGGTACGCTGGCCTAAAATAATTTTTACCAACACTGGATGCAAATTCCAAAATACGAAATGACTGGCATTTGGCAATTTTTTAAGCAGTGAAAAGTTGTTTGCATATAAAACTATATAGACTCACTCAGCGATACGCTTAAAAGCCCGTCAGGGGTATACCAGTACCCAAGTCGTGCCCCAACTCCTCTCCCCACCTGAGAGGTACACCGTGCTGGCAAGTCGGGTATCAAGGGTGATGTTTATTTCGACAAAGACAATAACAGTGCGTGTACAAATACCAGATAAAAATGAGAATTACCACAATTGATATACCGATTTAGTCACCTTTGGGTTTGGCTAGCGTTTTTTCCGCCACCAATAGGAAAATCACCAAGAAAAGACTGAAGGAAAAAAACGCTGTTTTGGCATTCATCTTTAACCCTAGAGAGAAAAACAAAAAAAGGCCTCGCGTTTGGAATCAAACCTTTTTTGAATGAATTAAGCATGACATAAATACCTAACTTTCTTTTCACTCTCTGCTAGAATACTTCCTTTCCTTTCGGAGCCTGGAAAAATACTAGCAACCTCATAAAGTCTAGTTAATGCTGCATGATCATCGCAGTTATGAATGAACGTTGATAAAGCAGTAGCGAAAGGAAAGTCTGAAAAATTCAGGCTTTAACTTGATTCTCTTCGTAGTTTAAATATATGTGGCTTTCATATATTAACTTTCGTCAACCTCGTAAAATATTCATACCTATATATGTCAAACTATCCAATAGGAGGTTAGAATGGAGCGGAAATTACACCATGTACAAATGTGTGTCGTAACAGCACTAAAAGTAAATTCACCTACAAATCACAAGTGGCGCAATTAAATATAGCGTGAAGGTCCAGTCGAAATTAGAGAAATTACAAGTAACCTGCTAAGGCAAAGCACAGGAAAATGCCTGCGCACAAGTCACCCGGTTAATTGCGAGATAAGAGACAACTTTTCTTTATGTATCTGAGGCTTTTGGCAGAGCGTGGTTGTTCACTAATAGCCCTTTTCACGGTTAGCTCTGCTCATTTGCATTACATTAAAATCTGGCATGTATGTGAGGCAATTTCGGGCTATTTTGCAGTTTTAGCCCGAAATTGCCTCGCATCCACGTTGGATTACATTGTAATGCAAATGAGAAAAACTAACCGTGAAAAGGGCTATTAGCAACTATTCACGCGAAGTGGCGAGGTAAATATCCACCACTGGCCACCGACAGCGAGGTGAATAGTTGTTTTAGTATATATACTAAACAGTGAGATGATAATTATAGCGCTAAAAGATGATTTTAACTCATTTATTACTGCAAAGATTACAATATTTCCCGGCACAAAATCCGCGCGAACTGCTGCGCGGTGAATAGCGAAAGCATGCGTGATATCACCTAATACCACAGAAAAAACAGGTTCCCTGTCCATTAGCTTTATAATGCATATTTTTAAAGTATGCGACACTTATTGCACCCGTTTACTAAGAATAGTTGTTATGCATATGATTATCCCCTGTTTTTTGGCTACAATTCTATTTCCTGTCGCTATTACTATTGTATATATCTAGTGAACGATGTAAAAATAAACTTGGACTTAGAGCTAAAATGAAATGCTTCACGGAGGACATTAGTAAAGAAAAGGCTTTGAAAAGTTTTTGTCACTTCAGCTTTACTACTTGATTTGACAGTAGAGTAGAGTTGAGAGTTGAGAGTTGTGTTCGGGAAAGTCAAACTGTTCCAAGGATTTCAGTTCTATGTTGCCAAACAGCTATAGATTTCTCGGTGCACTTCTGTTACTTTCTAAGAGAAGTGAAAAAGTACAAAAAACAGTGACTGAGAGTTAATTCTAGAAAAAGTTCTTTTTTTCTTTTTTTCTTCTCTTACTATAGGCTGGTATCTGGGTTAGTGCGAAAAGCTCTAAAAAGCAAATTTTGTGAGAAAAAAGTTGACGTTTGTTAACTTAATGAGGTTTATTAAAGCTTGTTCTTAAGCAAAACCCTTAATAGTAAAAATCCAAACAGTTATTGCTCTCAGAAAAGACCACACAAAAGTGAAATTAAAGAAACCGACTAACTCATGTGATTCTCTGACTATTGGAGGTAACGCATTCCAGAGTTTGCTTGTTAAAAATCAAATCAACACCGAGGCCTCCAGTTTCTTTTCGCAATTGAAACAAGCACCACAGAGATTCTCTGCCGACAGGTAAGGCGAACGAATTAAATTGCCGACATTTTCTGGTGACAAGACAAAGTTTGAATACTTTTCGACAGCCTTCGAAAGCATCGTGGATGACTCTGATGGTGAGCCGGCCAAACACAAGATGATAAGGCTAAAGGCTTGCCTTCATGGCCCGAGAAAGCCAGAACAATCAATATCGAAGCTTGGCTTGTCAAAAGAAGCGCATGAAGAGGCAAAAAAACACTGGCAAACGAAGATTTCGTGGCGTAGGACTGAGACAACTTCAAAATTCTATCGCGGGCAGTCGTTATCTTCGGTTTCCAAATAAAGCTTTAAACTAAAACTGCGCCTAAAATGTTTTTAGTTTGGAACGAAAGATGACAGGAACCACGGCAAGTATAGTAGACTTGGCATAACCGTCCGCAAAAACAAAGAAATTTTGACAAGTCTCCCAGAATATACCAGGATAATGTTGCCAACGGTTTTATAGCTAAATTATATTGAGAAGCTACTCTTGTGGGCGAGACATTTTTTAGGCCTTTTAATTATTAAATAACAAAGAGAACAAAGAAATACAAGCAAGAGAATCATTTAATTTTAAGTAAAAACTCTCCACTGAATTACCTACTATAAATTACGTGACTTCTTTTGACATTTCGCAGTATTTTCCTAAATTGAAATAATTACCTAGATATATTTACAAATTGGTTTGTCGGGAAGTATTCCAAATTATTTTTTTCTCAAGCATCTGAGCGGGCCGGATGCCTAAATCCTCGAATTTGATTGGCTAATCTTACACACGTGACCGGTCCAGCTTTTTACGATACGACCCACGGGCCGGATTTTTTCCCGCTGCCTGCCCCCGGTAATCGGCAATCCTTTGTCTTTTTTACACATCCATCGACGATAAGTCACCACAAGTTTATCTCCGTTCTCTTTGAAATGGCAAGGAAAGTCACTGTAAGTAAATTGAGTTGAGTGTTTTGAAGTTGTGAAAGTTTGCTTGGTTGTTTGTAGCTTGGCGCTGTAATGGCGCTTAATCCTGTGTTTCCCTCGCCGTAGAATTTGAGTCAAATTCAGTCAAGTTTACGTGTTTGATCGTTGCTGTATTCAGGAGAATTTCTGTAGAATACACTTAATGAATTTCCTCGCTTTCTGTTATTCAATTTATGGTAGAAAAGTCTGATTTCAGTCAAGTGATTTTAAAAGTGACGACTGATAGACATTGTTTTTCTAGTAAAACTTCAAATTTCGCACGAAATTTCACACCGGAAAAACAATTTAGGAAAACTTAACTGGTTAAATAAATGCAACTAACATAAAGTAGTTCGGAAACTATATGTTCGTTAATACATCTTTCTTTGCCTACTATCTGAATTATTCGCTCGTTGCCAAGATTTTTTACAAATCGTTAGTAGACGGCGCGCAAGCCGATTCGATGACAAGAGTTGCGTAAACAAACCCACTAGTACTCTGTAAAACCAATTCACTACAGGAAAAAAATAAACATGTTATTTACCGGGCTAGGTCGGTCCGTATGGGAAAAACTGTGCCCTTGGTCTTGAGTACGGCCCTCGACCTTCGGCCTCGGGCCGTACTCAAGACCTCGGGCATAGTTTTTTCCCATACGGACCTCCCGCCCGGTAAATAACATATATATATGTCATATCGTACGACATATTTTCATTTTCATTTCCAAATTGGGTTTCCTCTAACAACGCATCGTAATCAGATAAATAAAGTGATGTCCTTTGTAGCAGCAAACACATCTGCACATCGCGGTCCCTCCCCACTTAAAAAAAAAGAAATTTATTTCTTCACTGATTCAAATCGTATATTTTGCAGGCTGTTTTCGTTTACAACATCCTGGCTACAACCTACCACCCAAAACCTTTTCCTACCCCAGAAAAATGTTTCTGGTCATGCATTATTTGCAACGTCCACTGGGAGAGGACGTTTAGTTCAATTTTCAAATATAGCTCCAGTGGTGGATCTGGGGTAGGGGCCCAAGGTCCTGGGCTTCTCTCCTTATTTTGTGGAAAAAAAAGGTAGAAATCACCAATTAAAGAAGAAAAGCCGGCAGGGCGAGCAAAAGAAAACCGTCTGTTCCCCCACCCCCACCCCTCTCATTGCCATTAAGCTCGAGGTCTGGATCCGCCACTGAGCTGTAAACTAAAACTGCCCCTTAAATGTTTAATTTCGAAAAAAATGACAAGAACCGCCTGGTACTGAGCATAACTGTCTGAAAAAACAAATATATTTAATTAAAGGGGTCTTCCTGAATGACCCAAGGAAAAGGTTGCCTGCAAGTACTGTTTTGTTTATCTCATCTTTCATGTCATCGGTAATTTTGGACAGACGATGTGATTTCCTTAGTGACCAAAGAGAAATGATTCCTATGTGATAAAGTTTAATCTTGATTACATGTAACAGATTATAGGTAGTTTTTTTTAGCACAGTTTGTTTCTATAAGTAGCTACTGAACACCGAAAGCTCTCCCTCCACAGAAAAAAAATATATCTAGGCATGCGCTGTTTGAAAACCATTCGGCTGGAAACAATTTGTCTTCCAGGTGTCATTTGCACGTTAGTAACAAATTTTATTTTTTTGACATCCTTCAACTTTCCGTCTAATTAGGACCCGTTAAAATCACACAAAGAAAATACGTTTTCTAGAAAAGACGTTACCTGTTGCTGGAGAATTTCATCACGATACAGAGTGAGCAAGAAAAAACTGTTGAGCAGTAACTTTTTTATGTCCTTTTTGAAAAGAAACTCCGCGGTTTATAATTAGTTACTATCGATAAACTGTGCACCTCGTTATGCATTGGAATATTTTCTTCTCAAAAACCTATTCGGTATCCTCAATTAAAAATGCATAAGGTTCTAATCAAAGAAGATGATTCTTCCCTATCTACAAGTTTTATTGAAAACCTAAAACTAGAAAGGGAAGTTTGATTAGTCGCACACAGTGAAGGTCGGAACTTGCCTCGTGACAAACGTTAGTCATGCAGCGCAAGAAACCTATTAAATTATTATCTAATTCTTCGTCAGGTATTGAACCTAGCTGGCTATCTCCTTTCGAGCGTAAATAGTCACTAGAAACCTTTTCTTGGTGGAGCAAGCTATTTTAAGTCTTATTAACAACGAGGCAAGTACAAATCATGAACAAAGAATATAAAACCTTTCAAGAGAAAATGACGGGATAGAGAGAAGGCCTTCAGTCTAGGCTTTGGGGATGTCAATTCCTCTAAATTAAAGTTATTTTAGGGATTGCCGAAAACAGCGGGGGTATATTTGTAACCGTCTGGAGGATACCATCCTTGAGGTGATCAGGCAATTTAGAAACGGTGGTCATCTGAGGAGGAAATACGGTTTGTCGATAGAAGAGTCTTTTATGGGTACATTAGAGAGCGTTCATATTTCTGGATAGATGATCCGAACTGCGAGATAAATTTTCACAACTCCTTGGGAATAAAATAGCACATACAGACGGGCGGAAATGCTCTTCTAAGTGGTCAACAAAAACAGCAAAACGTTTCGTCGGGATATGTGATAAATAGGATAATTTGGTTTTATCAACTGAGTTGATAATGTGAATTGGCCACCGTAAAGAGATTCGAAAGCTGACGTTTCGAGCGCTAGCCCTTCGTCGGAGCGAATCGAGGAATTGTGGGTTGTGTGTGGTTTATATAGAGAAATATGGAGCTACGCTCTTGGTTGGTGCCTGGCAACGTGAAAAAACAGCAGAATAAATTAGTTGAATGAAAAGCGTTCGTTGATACCGTGAGGATTGAGAGTGCCGATTTGAAAAATAAATTTTTGTTCTAGAGTTTTGCGGCTTTCTGTGCTTCCTTGATGTAGGGAGAGGCCACAGACCGCAGATTAAAGTGTCTAGCGACCGGTTTAGATGCGTTTTTTTCGTCTTTCGTAACGTCGCAAAGATGTTCTCGGAATCGGTCGCCTAGTCGTCTACCTGTTTCGCCGATATATAACTTTTTGCAGAGAGTGCAAGTTATACAGTAGATGACATTGGCTGAGGTACAGGTAAAATGATCAGTGATTTTAATAGATCGCTTGGGCCCCGACAATTTCTCAACGTTACAAATGAAAGGACATGTTTTGCATCGTGCGCGTGCACATTTAAAAGTACCGGGTTTTTCACTCGTTTGGAAAGAACTTCTGACTAAAAAGTTACCTATGTTTTTGTCGCGTTTAAATGAAATTAATGGCGGTTGCGAAAAGATTCTACCAGTATCGGGATCATTTTGAAGTAATTTAAAGTTTTTGAGAATGATGGATTTTACTGCGTGGTTGTGAGGGTGAAATGTGAGGTTGAATGGAATTCTATTATTATTCTCCTTCTGAGACGTTTGTAGTGCTGACTGCCGATCGATTTGTTGGGCGCGATGATGGCCTGCTTGAACAACAGAGGCAGGATAGCCACGTTTGTCGAAAAATTCGCACATTTCCTCTGATTTTAAGGAAAAATCAGAGTCCTCACTACAAAGGCGACGAAGTTTAAGAAACTGAGAATAAGGATAAATATCGTGGCTGCTTTCATGGACTGTAATGTGCCTTTTTTTTTCAAATGAAATTTACATGCCGATGGACTCATTAACATTTCAATTGCAATGTTTAGATTTTCAATCTAATCAATATAAGAAACTCGCCCCACTGCTCTCACGTTTCTGCAATGGGCTATGGCCCAAGCAAACGGGAAGCGCGTGAGCCATAAATCGAAGAGGCAAATCGAGGATCCGTAACTTACAGTACTTACACAGAGGACAAAGTTAGTAAGATATTTATTATCAGAAGCGTATCACGCGCTTTCAGAGTTTCCTTATATGGGCAAAAATTGGAACGCGATTGTTATTGGTCCGGATTCATCGGCAGCATAGTTTCAAACATATATAGAGGAAGTCAAACGCTTCTAGGTGGCGCAAGAAACCTATTAAATTGTTATCTAATTCTTCGTCAGGTATTGAACCTAGCTGGCTATCTCCTTTCGAGCGTAAATAGTCACTAGAAACCTTTTCTTGGTGGAGTAAGCTATTTTAAGTCTTATTAACAACGAAGCAAGTACAAATCATCAACAAAGAATATAAAACCTTTCAAGAGAGAAGGCCCTCAGTCTAGGCTTTGGGGTATGTCAATTCCTCTAAATTAAAGTTAGTTTAGGGATTGCCGAAAACAGCGGGGGTACATTTGTAACCGTCTGGAGGATACCATCCTTGAGGTGATCAGGCAATTTAGAAACGGCGGTCAACTGAGGGGGAAATACGGTTTGTCGATAGAAGAGCCTTTTATGGGTACATTAGAGAGCGTTCATATTTCTGGATAGATGATCCGAACTGGGAGATAAATTTTCACAACTCCTTGGGAATAAAATAGCACATACAGACGGGCGGAAATGCTCTTCTAAGTGGTCAACAAAAACAGCAAAACGTTTCGGCGGGATATGTGATCTATATCGTGGCTGCTTTCAGGGACTGTAATGTACCTTTTTTTTCAAATGAAATTTACATGCCGATGGACTTTCGGTTGGGTAGCTTTTCATTCATTAACATTTCAGTTGCAATGTTTAGATTTTCAATCTAATCAATATAAGAAACTCGCCCCACTGCTCTCACGTTTCTGCAATGAGCTATGGCCCAAGCAAACGGGAAGCGCGTGAGCCATAAATCGAAGAGGCAAATAGAGGATCCGTAACTTACAGTACTTACACAGAGGACAAAGTTAGTAAGATATTTATTATCAGAAGCGTATCACGCGCTTTCAGAGTTTCCTTATATGGGCAAAAATTGGAACGCGATTGTTATTGGTCCGGATTCATCGGCAGCATAGTTTCAAACATATATAGAGGAAGTTAAACGCTTCTAGGTGATATGCGTCTCTTATTATATTTATCTCTGCTGTGACGATTTCTATTTACGATCGCGAGAAACGGCTTCAAATTTCTGACGCATCTCGAAAGCAAAACTACTCAAAACAAAAGCAAAACTTTGGGAGGATAGGGTTTCTCCACCGATGAACATTATCGCGTCACGTGATCAATTATAACCTATAACCTGAGGCCCGTTTGTCGATTATTATTTCGAGATTATGCTATGGCTTGACGGGCCCGAAAAGTCTCCGGGGCTTTAGAGAAATGGGCCCCAGAACTAAAACCGTAGATAGAGCTCGTTGTAAAGTGGACAAGGTCACGTCCACTAAAACATCGGTTTTAATACTCTCCGTCAACCGTGGACTCTAAAATGTACAGAAATTCGTTACAGCATAAAATATTTCGAAGGACGATAAAACTTGTTAAATCAATGCTTACATGACTGCCTTATGTGTATACTTTCTTTTCTGAAATTATAAAACAAGGTAAAATTATTATTAAGTAGGACTTGTTAAAATATCCCTACCATGTCTTAAAACATAGGCAGGGAAAACATTTACACTTGTATAAGGTTCATAGCTCGATTCGAACGCAAGGCAAAAGCTCCGTGGCCATTGTATGGAACAGTTTCCTCTTAGAGGTGATTCGTATCTGTATGATATGAGTCTGGCAGGTAGGCCTTTAAAGGCAGTTAAATTGACTACCTTCTTATTTCCCCTGACAAGACCAAAACATGGATACTAGAATTTCAGTCGCCATGTTTTACCTACTGATTCCATTTTTTTCCTCTGACATTTTGCCTGGAAGTTTCACATTTGTGTTGCTCAGTAATAGGGTCTAATCTTCGCGTTTTTCTGCACTTTTCTTCGGTCGTTGGTGCTTCTGTCGACAGCTTGACGTGAAGTTAGCCCCGATTTTACGCTGTCGTTGCCGGCAGACGGTGTTTTTCTCAGGTATTCCGTGACAGGCGTGATGTCACGCGTGACATTTTGGATTGATTTAAGTCACGGTCATTCAGAGAGGTTCAAACCCTCGTTAGAATCAAAACATTCCAAGCCGATAGCTGAAAAACCCTTTCACACATGAGACAAACCTTGATTACTCGGTTTGATGGAATCAATGTCAATTTGTCTACAGGTGAACAATGTTCCACTTTAGAACGCCCTATTGATGATAACTTCCACTTTGTCTTGCCCGTGACTGTACACATCTAACACAAAAACAGTTCTTCGTTCTTTCAACTCGTCACTGGCGTGGTTCAAAAGCATATCCACCGTATAACGGTTTGGGAATACCCCTGTTGCCAGAGCGGAAAGGAAAACCCCGGCTGTCGGTTCGTTGCCAGGGCCCTCAATTTCCTCAGGGGCCTGGGGTATAAATATGGCGTTTATGATCGCACGCCGATTGAGTCCCGCGATCATAAGCCTCCAGTGGCCTTCGGTTTCCACGAAGCCCTGCCGATCGGCTCTCGGTACGACCTTGACGTCCGAAACTCCCCGACTGCAAAGTGTGGGAAGGGTGTCCTCGTGCAGGCTTGGCTTAGACAAGCCTAAAAATGGAATGTCTGGCGCCAAGTCGGCGAAGGTTTCATCCAAAATTCTGAAGGGATAATAATTTTCCGCCTTATTTGACCCATCAGAACTTGATGTTTCGCTCTCAGAGACTGCTGATGAGTCTTCATTTTTCCTTCCTAATCGTTGATCGCCTTTTGACATTTTCCCTTTCTTTTCACCGATGGACTTCTGGCTCTTTGGCGTGGCTTTTCTCCTTACTTTTTTCGGCTGATGGGCAGGCCGATTCCTTGCTTTTCTCTTCCTGGAAGGGGCCACATCTTCCACAGCACCTCTTGTCTTGATTCGAACTCGCCTCCGGATCCTGGTATCAACTGCAAGCATGGCAACAAAAACACCTAATTACATCTACATCTAATCCAAGAAAATCGCAACAGACAACGTCGTAAACACACGAGCCAATGAAAAAAAAAAAATACACATTGGTCGTGAACCATTTACCTAAAAATCCGGAAATTTCGGATGGAATGTAAATGGAAGATTAATTTTGCCTCTCCGAACGGAAATTTTCTCGGGAAAACGAGATTTCTTGAAAGGTAGAACAAAATTCCCAAACGGAAATGTGCGTTCCATTTGCTAGTTTTTACTAGTTCCGGGCCTTTTGGCTTACAGGATCGTCTTTGATCCTATCTTCCGGGAAAAAGTCGTGGAAATAGAACGAGTACATCCCACTGAAACTTTCCATTTGGGATTTGACGCGTACCATTAACTACAATTGTCAACCTATTGGTTTTTCCGAGTAAATGGTTAGCAACCATTACCTTCGCCAAGGGCGCGAAAACAGACAAACCAAGTTTTACATCAGATTCAGATTTTGCATCTGGCGTGTTTTGTAAACCAGCCACAGACTATAGGAAAATGAAACATATGAAGGACTTCTTTCGAGAGTCAATACGCCAATTTCGATATATTAAAATTCTAACATGGCTCCGAGGTTTGAGGAATAAAACTAAAGAAATCACATCGAGATTGAGGGACGAATTATTCATTTATTTTGTTTTGTTTCCCCCAAGCCTCAGAGCCATGTTAGAATTTTAATATATCGAAAATGGCGTATTGCAAGCGATTGAAGAATCGCCTGTGTTTCACCTATTGATGTACATAACTTGTACAGTTAAATTTACAACTGTACATACATTGTAACACGCCCCGACAGAGCGAAAATCTTATAAAAGGCATTGCCCTTATGATTCCATGCTTTCATAGCTTTATCGACTCTGGGAAACAGACAGATAGAAAACAGACGTCTGTCTTTGTGCAGTTCAGAGAGCAACGTCTGAAATAGCCTGCGGGCAGGCTCTTCATGGGGAAAGAAAGTATGAAAGGAGAACGGCGACAAGACTCTGCAAAGAAGAGCCTAATCGCTGGCCACATGTACGTCTGAAATTCCATACTGATAGTTACGAATTGCGAAGACCCACGCAGTGTCTGTGATTGGCTGCTTCTCGCACATGCGCCATAATTCATATAAACCAAAAAAAGTTCACACATTTAGTCAGGTCCAACCTTTTTAAGGTTTTAATCATGAACACTGAACTCCCAAACAGTATTTACGTACAAGCAGAGACACTGTTGCGTATATTGTACATGTATGTATAGCTGTTATTGTAGAATTACTGTACATCATCAGAGTTCGTACACTTATGACCTGTCAAAATTCCATGACTTTCCATGACTTTTTTCATGACTTTTTGAAATATTCCATGACCTAAGTTAAGCTATTTCCCTCCGGCAGTAGTGTCAAAAGAATCATTTATTCAGCTGAAATTACATTTGATTTTTGGACTTGCCAATTAATTTTTCAACTTTGGATCTTAATGCTTTTCATTCATAGAAAACATACTGATTTTCCATGACTTTCCATGACCTACACCTAAATTTCAGGACTTTCCAGGCCTGGAAAATGAAATTGTAAAATTCCATGACTTTCCAGGTTTTCCATGACCTGTACGAACCCTGATCATCAAGAAAGGCATCTCGAGCGTCTCTCGCCCGGGGGATGAATTCAGTCTTTTAGGCGAGAACGTAACCTTTAATTTAGCTTTGTACTCTACAGCTCGATTCTCAGACGATCCGCGGTCTAAAATCCCGTCCACACTGAACCGGGGGAATTTGAAAACGGAGGTCCCACTCTGAAAACACATCAAATGTTTTCCGTCCACACGACGCCGGAGGAATTTAAAAACGCAACAATCATCGGCCATTTTGGGAGGTGCGGTGGCCTTATGGTTAGTGCACTCGACTCCGGAGCGAGCGGTCCGGGTTTGAGCCCTGACCGGAGACATTGTGCGGTGTTCTTGGGCAAGACACTTCACTCTCACGGCGCCTCTCTCCACCCAGGTGTATAAATGGGTACCGGCGAACTTTAAGGTGCTGGCAAACGAGGACACATTGTTGCTCATGATGTTTCTTGGGCGCGCAAACGCGCGGGACGCAAAATGAATGTTGTATTTCCATGTTGCGCCAACTGAGAAACATTTGTTGCAGACACAAAATGTTTCTGAACAAAATCAGAAACAATTTTTTGTGTCCGCAACAAATGTTGCGCGCGCGGGCAAACGGGGAAACATTTGTGTCGGCAACAATGTGTCCGCAACAATGTGTCCTCGTTTGTCAGGGCCTTAATGCTGGGAGTAACCCTGCGATGGACTAGCATCCCATTCAGGGGAGAGTAGAAATACTCTCAGTCGCTTCACGCTATAGAAACCGGGATAAGCTCCGGCCTGATGGGCCAACATTGGCTCGTATGCAGACTTAACCTTTACGTTACCGGTCATGTTGGATTTGTGTTTGAGGAAAACTCTGTCAGGGAAATCACGTGATTATCGTGACGTCAATGTTTTCGAAAAGCTCTGCTTTTAAATTTTTTTCCTTTCACAGGAAAACGAAAACCCAATGTTTTCAAACTCACCCGGTGAAAAGCGTTTTCGAAAAGCTTCGTTTTCGTGACGAATTAGTGTGGACGGTAGGCCTCACCGTAGAAATAAAGCTACATTTTCATGTTGGATTAGTGTGGACGGTAGGCCTAACCGTAGAAATAAAGCTGCGTTTTCATGTTGGATTAGTGTGGACGGTAGGCCTAACCGTAGAAATAAAGCTCCGTTTTAGTGACGGATTAGTGTGGACGGTAGGCCTAACCGTAAAAATAAAGCTGCGTTTTCATGTTGGATCAGTGTGGACGGTAGGTCTAACCGTAGAAATAAAGCTGCGTTTTCATGTTGGATTAGTGTAGACGGTAGGTCTAACCGTAGAAATAAAGCTCCGTTTTCGAGACGGATTAGTGTGGACGGTAGGCCTAACCGTAGAAATAAAGCTGCGTTTTCAGATTTCTCCATTGTAGTGTGAACAAGGACTAACTTTACCTGTTTTGCATTTCCTTTTCGGATTAATTCTCCTGACGATGTAACCGTATTTCTTCCCTGTCCTCGTTGTTATTCCACTACTTGAACCAGATGACTCGTTCTCGCTTTCTAACTCAGAATGCTCTTTGTTCGTCAAATTTCGTGCTAGCAATAATAAAAACAGATTTATATGTCACAAAAAAACACACGCAAAATTATGTCAGTCATATAATAATGATGATACATGTATGAAAGCTCCAACAATTGAGGATTTACATTACACATGAAAAATTGAAGATTTTCATTCCTACAAGTTGCACTCTTTTAAAGGCGCTGGTAGATTACGAGAATCTTCAAATTTCTCCCGTATTGTAACTCCTTAAAAGGCCATTTCCGAGTTCCCTTGTGCCTCTGTCTCGAAGCGAGTCTAAGTGCGAAACTATTCTTATGACAATGACTTTGATTTGCATGAAAATGAAACTGCATGCAGAACTCATTTTCATATGAAAGGATTCGCACTTACTCGTTTTGAAACAGAGGCACAAGAGAACTCGGAAATGGCTTATTGCACTTTCATATTTCAGCTCTTGCATGCATCAAGGGCTTACTTTGTATGCGACGAGTTCTGGTCGTGGTGCGCTTTTTCTCGTCTTCCTGTGTAGAATCTGTGCCTGATTCACTCTGTTGACTGGTTGAAGGTCTTGAAAAATTGTCACCTAAAACACCAACAAGTGGAGATGTACAATATTGCAAAAATAAAGTACAATATAAAATAATTGAGCTACTACGTTCGCTCTCATTGGTCGGTAGGTGTGTTAAGAGGAGAGTACATAAAGGCGGTCGTGAAGTTTTAGACTGGCGCGTATTTTGGAGTTATTTTTATGAAAGCAATAGAACACTTTTTTTTTCCATGTTTACAAAACCTCATCAAAACACTCGGCGGCTATGAAGAATTCTCGAAAGTTCTACGTCTACGATTAGCACAATTGTCTCTAATTCTCCAACCCTACGCGTGTTTAAATGAAGCTATGTAAACATGGAAAAGTGTTCTACTGCGTATTTTGTATAATTATTTACGTTGTTAGCTTCATTTCACGGTTTCATGTTCCTGCAATTCTTGTCATTGGACTACATGTTTTGACAGAGATAGAGATCATAGAGCAATTTCGCTGTAGCAAGAAATTTAGCACCCATTTTAACAAAACAGTGAATTTCTGCACATCTGAGGGAAAAATAGCTCATTGGGATCTACCCATTGCCCCCCCCCCCCCCAAAAAAAAATAAAAAATAAAATAAAATAAATAAATAAATAAATAAATAAAAAAAAGCTCTCGGAACTTCCAGTTTGCCTCTTGGACAAGCACAGTTAGGCTCTCAAGTTCGCTCGCCCTGGGCAAGCTTGGTTCACTTATTTTCTTATTCAGTTGGCAGATCACTATTTCTCTGGGCCCTTGGCCCATTGGGGCAAGCGAGGTACTGAAAAGTGACTTGCCTGGACGGCACTTTTTTTCTAGCCCACATAGTAGACATTACATGTTATTGGAAACCCGACACTTGCATACCAATGCATGAGCAAAACTCAACTACTCTGCACTCAGCAGGGTAAGCAGGAGGGAATATGGACTACTGAACATGTTAAGATGGACTTAAAACTAAATTACTTATTTGCCGAAGAAATGTACATTGTGTATCGAAAGTTTCGATTCTTTAGGGTTTTTGAAATTCCATTCATTAAATCAACTGAGCCACCTGTGCTTAAATATAACCAGATTTTATTGTGGTGCTGAGACTTTTTCATGTTAAAACTCTTGTGGTGCAAAGCGTTATTGTTCGTGCAATATTATTTTTGATCATTTTTTTAATTATTGTTTTGACCGTGAAATACTATACAAACCAAGAAGCTAATTATAATAATTATCTCCTTACTGGACTGACTTGTAGAGAACACCATGAAGAAGGATTATCCACGGTTCCCGCTACTACCTTGAGTGTCACACAGTTGAGACGCAACGTCGACCTCCCAGCTGTCCGGAGAGAACTTTCACTGTGAGCTGCAGGAAACAAAACTCCAGAGCTTACAACAACACCCTTGAATGTGAAAGCGTGCACATGTTCTCTGAAAATGGAGCTCATTCAGGATAAGGCCGAGAAGGGTTCACTGGTCTGTTATTAGATCCATCCGGTCTCTCAGCGAGGGAAGGACATCTTGTATAATTCAAGGGAAGTGGGGCAAGGGAGGAAAGCTGTAGTAACCTCCTTTGCAAAGATGCTCCTAAGAAGCTGTTTGGATAAAATCCTCAGACTTACGCCATTTGATGACTTTGTTGACGGCATCAGAACCTGTGAGGGCTAGCCATATCATAACATCCGATGGCTGCTAAGGACATAAAGCTTGTTGATTCACGGGTGGTTCTGTAAGGAAAGCAAACCTTGGATGTTTGAATCCTGGACTTCACAATTGAGGCAGGAGCATCGCGAGCACCAGACAAAGTACTTCCATGGGGCAAGAGGAATAAAAAATTCAGGTTGTGAAACAAGCGTAAAAGCGAAGGATGAATGGCTTGGAACTTGGCACCCTAAGAAAAAAAATGCGTAAACGGGATTTAGTTTAAAGAAAAATGATAGATTACAGTTAACTCTATCTTAACAGAAACTCTATGAACAATGGGACACTTTTCTCATTCATTTACTATAATTAAACTCTCAATAGAACAGAACCTCCATAAGACGGACAACAGACACTTTGACATGGTCAACGGTACACTTGTTGAGGTGCGGAATGTTGACCGCAAATGAGATTTAGGGTAAGGAAAAATTCTAAAATTACCAATTGCGTGACTCTTTTTAACACCAGATTGACAGCTGTGATCTTGTCGGCGACTACTTTTACAGTACAAGTTAAAAATTAAGTAGTCATGAACACATTTGTCCCATTCACAAAATAATTTGGAGGCAACAAAACTGCAATTGTATTATAATCTAAAACAGTAACTTATTTTTCTTGCTTTCCTTAGCTGCTTTCCATCTGATAGAGGTGTCCATTAAGAGAAGAGTTGACTATTATCTTAGATATTTCGGGGGTCAGTAATTATATCGACTCTCCTATAAGCCAGACAAAACTCTCTAAGACAGAAGCATAAGGCTAGGTCCCGATGGTGTCTGTCTTAGGACAGAGTTGACTGTAGCGCAAAACAAGAACAGTTGAAGACAATTCCATGTACATGTATTTAAAAAAGGTGCACAAGGCTCACTGTAAACAGGGGACTAACATGGTTTGCCTTACCGTCATTTAGATAACCCATTTACTGACCCAAAAAGAAGACTTGTTGGTATCCGCTCTATGAGGTCTCGGTGACAAACACCACCACTCCCATATGTCGCCATATTTAAACCTGGTGAGTACATTGGACAGCCCAATTTCCCTCGATAAACCTACAATGCAAAATAAAACAGAAAAAAGCTTTTTCACATGAAGCCCTCACTAGTGTCAGTATTATGCATCTTTGGAATTCAGAGGGCATGTGAGGGTAGATAGAGCATCTGGAGTTTCTCAATGTTGGGGGGGGGGGGGGGGGTGGACGTTAAAATGTTAAAAGCTGCCCATGGTAGGGCATGTAGATATTTTTTGGAATAAACCCCAGGAAAACCTTATAGCTGGTCAAACGAGACCCATTATCATAATTATCAACAAATCTTAACGAATGATTTATAAAACCCCCCAGTCAGTATGGACTGGACTGTAAGTGCTGCCACATGGCCAATTAAATTATACCATTTGCTCTTAGACTACCATTTTTATAATACCTGTATGGACATCAGGTTAATTTCCATGCAGGGACCAAGCTCCCTGGGGGCTAGTTTGTACAACGTCTGCAGTGGGTGGTAGGCATTCACCGATACTCAATGATTGCTGAAGGACTTGCTATGTATGTAGACTGCATTACTTCTCGCGACCATAATTCCTGGCAAACACGGATGTTTAAATTTGCCAAAATGTCTGGTCCAAACTTTGAAGATAATTATAAAGCAGGACACAGAAAGAACTTCCAGATACACTGAACCGTCCCTGTCACGATCCTCAAGTTCAAGGGGTTTTTTTTGCTTTTTATTAGGGGGGGGTTTTAGGCCTGGTACGGATATTTTCTTTTGTTCATGGTGGCTTTCCCGTAGTGATGAGTCTCTGCCTTTACTTACTATTCTCCCAATACAGCGCGGGAAACATGGGCGCGCGATAGAACTTCCAAAATGAATCCAGATCAAAAAATAGTGATTAGCATGAGTGATGGGGTAGAAAAGGGGTCAAATTGAGATCATGAGGCCAACTTTGCCACCAAAGTAGTCCTCGTTCGTTCAACAATGTAAATAGTAAACCACGAGACCCCGCTGCAGAGGTTTTTCTTGCTTTTCGTTTCGTGTTTGCATGGTCACAAAATGCCCCCTGTGTGTCCCCTCAGCTTGATCCTCGTTTTTTCCGGCGCGAAATCTACAACTTCTATCTTTGAAGAAGACAATAAGGTTTTGCTCAATGATTTCTCGTCGATCAAAGAAACTGTATTCACTAACGTCACAATAGAGTTTTTCCGCAGTTTGTGTTCGTAGGACGAGGCATATTAAAGAGGTGATAATCAAACATTTCGTCTTGTAACGACCATCGCTATCACGCTGTCGAAAGGTCAGGACAAATTCGGGTCCAAAATGGGAAAGCTCTTGTCGACAGCGTAT
>JAHPZR010002516.1:0-7500 GCA_019787425.1 Platygyra sinensis
AGTAGAGAAAATCGCAGATTTTGGTCTTAAATAGGATAAGGATATTGGGGAGCAGCCGCAAATCTCATTTTTCTTGGAGTAACCCTCCCCGCAAAGCGGAAGGGGAAGAATGACAACTTCCATAGATTTCTCGCAAAATAGCTCGGTAAGTGGCGGCGGACTGAGGGCGGAAAGTGCTGGATTGCGCAATGGGAATCTCGGCACTGCGGTCGTCTCGAACGCTGCATGAGCGTAATATTTTATCAACCTTTTGTTGTTTTCGCAGTTTGGTCCAAAAGTCATCTTTATTGGTTTAAAATTATGAGACGTAAATATAGTTACAAAATTATCTACATTTACCTTACTCTCTATTAAAAATAATCTATATATCCTGTAAATATCTGTCCTAATGAACTCGGTGACTATGTGGCAGATTTGGCTCAATTTATATACATGAGATTCTGAAATGTTGTACACTTGATTGTTTTACAAAATTCAACTTGATAACCTACTTTCCATTACCTGATCGCTTCTTTCAAAATACATGTAAAGCCTGAAGCAAAACCTACTGGTCGCATTTTCATAAGAAACGATTTAAACAAGCCTAAGGGCGCGTTCGTTTGGGATCAATCCGGAATGAGAATAACTGGAATAATGCGAGTAAGCGTTTGTTTGGGAGCTATTCTCATTCCGGAATACCTTGATTTCCATTCCGGAATATATTCTTATTCCGGAGTATCCCAAACGAACGCGCCCTAAATTTCTTCATAAGAGAAAACGCAACTGTTGAGGTCCTCCCAGAGTTATCGGCTCAAGATAGCAGCTAGTATCGAGGTTCTTATTGTAACACGTCTCATAACCCAATAATTCAGAAACACGATTCTAAATGCAAACAAAAAAGCGACTTCTATGCCAGCTGGCTTACAAAACGAAGCAGTTTGACCACTTCATTCACTTAGTTATTTCTCTGTCGAGACAACGCTTACTTCAGTAATGAGAAGTCACAAATAGATTCTAGCGAACAAAAAATATACACTACGATATACAATTAAGTGCTAAAAAAGAAACCGCGATTTTCAATATAAGCAACTTTTTTACGTTGCTGGAAAAAGAAAACAAAAGAAACCAAAAATCCATCTTCAGCTCAACAACGAGTTTCGTCACGTTGACTGCATGCGCGTTGGAGTCAGTGCGTCACGGTAAACGACTAGTTCAAAACTTACCCCTTAAACAAAAACTTTTTTCATGATGCTGCCGTTTTAGTGAAACACCTTATCTTAGCGTTTCAACAACGTCTCGAAAAGAAACTAATAGCCAGGAGCGTCCATTTTCTCTTTTCAAACTTGCACCACAAGTGGTCTATTTTAGAATGCTCTGCTTTGCAACGGTGCAAATCAGAACAGGACACAAAGTTCAAAAGCGCGGGAAATAGAGCGGAAGTGAATTCACGGTTCAATATGATTGGACGGTAAAATAACCTGTTTTTCTGATTGGTTAAAGCAACTCTGTTCGTATTTCCTGGTCACTTCAGTACCAAAAGCTCGAGGTCTGCTAAATTAACTATTGACTATAGGGAAACTACATCAAATTAGCTTTCTGAAACCGCAAGTACAAACGAACGCTCCCAAACAAGCTCCATCCCTGACTAATTATTTTCAATTGCATCTTTAACCTATTAAATAGATATATCTGCCCAGAAAATACTCCTTTAATTTCAACTGATACAAAATTACAACATTAAAATCTAAAGGGTCCTAGTTTGTGATTCGTTTTCTAATTCTTCACGTTCTTGTGAATTAGAGTGATCAAAGTCACTTTATGATATTCTCCACTTCAATGGATACAAACTTGGTTTTGAGGTAGAAACACACAGTCTCAAGTTTGCAATACATGTTTCCGATGACCAGCATCAGTTGGGAATACAAATGAACCCTAGTCGGTGTGATATAAAAGAGAGCTTAATAGAATAAGCGAATACTAAATAACATAGTGAATGTAAGGACCTGGAGGCGGTGTCAAGGACTGAAAAGCAATTCTCTGCGCACAAAGTTCTGCATGGGCTGAAAGATGTGTGAGTTCTTATCGGATGTTAAATGTTCACGAACACGTATTAAGATCTCTTTCATATCACACCAACTAGTGGTTCGTTTGTATTCGCAACTGATGATGGATGTTAGTCATCCGAAACATGTATTACCAACTTAAAACTGTGTGTTTCTATCTCAATGTTATTTCATGTCTGCTACTAGTTCGCAGACTTGGTTTTGCAGTGTGTGACACGTCAAGCAAAAAGTAAGTCACTATCAGATCCTTTTGAAAAGAGAACTCAGACTCAAATATGGATTTGCTGCTTCTTAGAACAGACATGAAGTATGCTTGGTTTTCTCGTTAGAGATCCTTTCCTCGCTTAATTTAACACAGGGACCACTTTTTTCAGTAGAAACACATTTAAGACAGGCATGAACGAATCTGATCTTATGAGAGAAAAAAAAAGCATCAGTTTTTTTTTCTCGATTGGTTTGAAGTTCTTGAACAATAAACGTTCCTAACGAGAGCCCCCACCTGTTCCAACGCGATAAATTACCAAGCACTTTGTGCAATTTAACAAATTGACGTCAGTTTTCCATGCGTCTGTCCAGTTATTGATCATGAATTTCGTCATAACATTGTCAAAGTAGCTGTGGATCCACGAGGCGATAGCCGAGTGGATCCGCAGACTACTTTGACAATGTTATGACGAAATGCATTGTCTATAACAGGACAGACGGATGAAAAACAGACGTCAATTTGCTTTTTTACGATAACAAATTGTCAAATTCTCCGCTCTCGCTCGTTGCTGCATCGCGTAAGTTATAAATTCATGTGTCTGTCCGCTTATTGACGATAAAAATCAGCCAATGAGCGCGCGAGAATTTGTGCTGCTACCGTAAAATACGATATTTACACCATTAACATTAAGATTAACTGAAACCTGACGTTTCTTCGACATCTCTTTTTAGCGGGAATACATCCTAACAGAAACATTTACTGGTTGCATGCGATCTGCAAAGCAGATGGATCTCAGTCTGGAATCAGTTGATCATAACCTGACTGGGCATGCGGCGGTGAGACAAGTAGAGCCCCCTGACTTCAGTTCAACAGGGTGCTGGCTGTAGTAGTCAACCAAGTCAACTATACTGCTGAATTGCTGACGAGATAAAAGTAAAACAGTCAATCAAACATCGATGAAGCAATTACTCAATTAGCAGTCAGACAGCCAGAGTCAATCAGCTGGACATTCAATTTGACAGCAAGTCATCAGTCAGTTTGACAGCCAGTCATGATTCAGCTAGTCAGTCAGTTCGAGAGGTAGTGAGTCAGTCAGTGTCAGTCACTTTGACAGTCAGACAGTCAGAGTCAATCAACGAAACAATCAATTTCACAGTCAGTCATGATTCAGTGTCAGTCAGTTTGAGAGGTAGTGAGTCAGTCACTTTGATAGTCAGTCATGTCAGCCCGTCCATTCATCAATATGTCTGTCAGTCTGTTAAAAACACGTTACCCAAACACCAATTAGAAAGTAGCCCCCTCTCCCCGAAATAAAATAAGGTGACGAGGGCGCAGACCGAGTCAAACTAACACGCATAGAAATCGAGAGAGAATAATTTATTGTTTCAGTATAAATCTACTAGTCGTTGAAACTTTAATCTAAATTCTCTTCAGAGACACTTCGAAAACTCAAAAAGCGACCCCCAGTAGCTAGGCTACTCAAACTATGAGCTCGAGATGCGCCCTCGCCAACTATCACGCATAGAAATCGAGACCGAATAATTTAATTGTTTTAGTATAAATCAACTAGTCGTTGGAAAGTTTATCTTAATACTTTTTACAGACACTTTGAAAACGCCAAGAGACGGTCACCATTTTGTTCACAAGGGCAAACTGCTACGCTACTCACTATCTATCACAGATTATAGTTCACCACTAAAGTTTCCCCGATTCTTTTTGGTTTAAACTGATCACGTGACGCGATAGTGTTCATCCTTGGAGAGACACTATCAGCCCTTATTATATGGCTAGCTACGTGAGCGGGCAAGATGAACCAAATCGCGCGCTGTGATTGACTTCGTCTCGGTCCATAAACACGCAGAAAAGAACTTGGCCAATATCCAGCCATCTTGACCGAACAAACTTGGTCAATAACCCATACATATTGCCCATCCGAGGAAAATACCCGGATGGATAGTAGTTGTCTCCGAAAATGTTTCTGTAAACAAGCGGGCTTACAGAAAGTAAACAATTGAAATTGCATTAACTGGGTTTTTGTCTGTTTTCTTGTTCAAATTTTACATTTGGCGTTAACGGCTTTCTTCTAAAAGAGTTGAAATAATTCAATATTATTTCTGAACAACGCGGAACAAAATTTAGTGGTGAACAATAGAGACAATAGAGTGTTTATGTCTCGGAACTATCGGTCTGATGGTTGGCCCATGGAAATTTGATGTTCTCTCAACTAGCATATTTGCCCTCGAAGCTTCCCTTCTTGAGCAAAAATTTTCGCGGCGCAACTATAAGCCGATAGTCCCTCGACAGAAGCACTCTATTGTTTAAATAGGCCGTGAGTATCGTAGCCAGTAAGAGAACGGCATTCGTGATAGAATCCAATAGATTTATAGTAAAACATAATAGAAAAGCATTACATATGTTTTTTTTTATTTCTTAACTGTTAAGGCCATGTCTCAAGATACAGTTATAGACGTTTATTACACAAATTGAAACGTACCACTTTCCCACTGTCTCCAAGCACAAATTTTTGATTGACCCGAGGCATTCTGAAAAAATAAAGCAAAAAAAGTCAATTATTAGATGAAATGAAGACTGTATAAAGAATTTGTAATTTGCTAGTTAGAAGGCAATTGAAGAATATTAAAGATGAAATAACAACAACATGATATTGAAATTTATGGAGACGTCGGAAAAAATCCGAGTCTTGAGATGGAATTTGAATCCACGACCCTCCGTGATGTCGTGGGTTCAAATCCCATCTCAGGACTCGGATTTTTTCCGAGGTCTCCACACATTTCAATATCATGCAATTGAAGAAGTAATATTAAATAAAGCATTCAGAAACGAGAGCTATTACGTCCTTGCAAACCACGTACTGATTTGAATTGCAATTCGCCACTTCAGAAACGAGGAAAAGTCTGGGGCAAGTGTCACCTCGCAGTCCTTTGTGGGACCGTTTCTACGGAAAGCTCATGGCACGTATTTTCACATAGATTGTCAGCAATATCACTTTCAGCGGGCTCCCACTGGATGCCCATACTTCCTTTGCCAATCGACTCCACTAATACAACGCTCCAAAATTTTACAATACACCGAACGTTTTACCTGAGGTGTTTCACATTCCCTTGGAAAAGGAAAGACATGGAGTAGTTATTTTGATCTTTGGAGCTATTCCGCACAATAAATGCCCCTTCCTATAAGAAAAAAATGTAACACTTAACTAAGATCTAGAGAAGAGAACATGCTGGCTTAGCTCTAGTATTTCTCTTGATTCTAATTACTTGATAGCAAAGGAATTAAGAAATAATTATTATAGTTCGCACAAAAATCTTTACTACGACCAGTTGCGTTACACAGAAGCACTACAGAGGTAACTATGATCCCAGAAAAAAGAGTTGGGACGCGAAGTAAGTTCTTCCCTTCCCCAACTTTCAATGTTGAAAATCAGGTGATTTTTTCCTTTTTTGATGGAAAAAAACGCGATATTTTCCAAAATTGATTACGGGGAATGGGGGATGCGAGATACAGCTCAAGTGTCCCAACTACTTTTGGCTGGGATTGTAGAGTGGTAAACTATATAGAATGATGGTGCCAGAAAACATTAAAGCTTGTGTACTCCAAAAAGGTATCGATGACTAACGAGTGTTAACTGGTTTGGCTAATGATAACATGGGAAGACAACCTGTTCTGACTGCTTTGTAATTGCGGTACAATGGGCGATATTCATGTTCCCGGTATAGGACTGGAACTAGTTTGAAACTGAGGCTAATGCGGAAAATCTTTTCAAATGCAAATGGCATTGATCTCTTTTTAATGATATCCCCCTGCATTAGTCGCCATTGCAAGCTAATACGAAATCAATATGGTCTAATGCAGCCATGTGATGTTTAATAGTTGTTGTTGTTATATAGCTAGCGTTTTTCCCGCTAAAGCGCGCCCTTTTATTGGCTAGTTCATGGTCACATGACATCTAACAATGAAACTATTCACCGCCATATGCTGAGAGTGGGCAACATTCCGAAAACTATGACGTCAAAGGGAAACAGTTCACTGTTAACCGCGAAATGTTGACCGTTGTTGCACGTGATCAGAGCGTGTAGCTGATGGTGGCGTGATGTTGTTTTTGGAATCTCAGCGCGTTTTTCAAAATTTGCTTGTTCTGTTTTGCTATATAACAAATCACTTAATGACTGGTCCCTTGGGGAACAGTGAATTTGTTTCCCTCGAATCCCAATGTTTTCCTTGATTTCGTCTCGGGAAACATTGAGATTCTCGGGAAACAAAATTCACTGTTCCCCACCGTACCAGTCATTAAATGACAGCTAAGCAAGTAAGTTTAAAAGAAAAGTCAGAGGAAATTATGCGAAAACAATTGAGCACACCTTGGAGAAAGATTTCAATGCACTTTCAGCTACTTTTTATCTAAAGGTCCTTGGAACCAAGGAGACTGTTTTAGCGGATCAACATGCTGAAAAAATGACGAAAACAAAATTAGATCAAAAAGGTGTAATCAACACATCATCTTATTAATATAATCAATAGTGACCATTGAAAATCACTATCAGAACTTCTCTCTTTTGTTAGGGGATTGAAAGACACTAAAATGTTCTACGAAAAGTGACTGCAAATTGTTATGAACAATAAATTTTTTATGGTTTAAAAGAAATGAAAGACAAAACTGTTCTTTGCAGGGGGCAGTCAGTCTTATAGAGGTTTGCACGACAGCCATGCTGCATAACAGGACCAAAGAATATATTGTTCCTGCCATGCAACATGGCTGCCGTGCAAAACCTCTATTGAGGTAAAAACCTAACGTTGCGGGCAAGTTTAAACCTACCTGTTAAAATTTTGAATGAAAAAAGATATGGACGAGTAAAATTTACCGCTAGCAGGGGATTATGGAGATGCGTCGAATACCTCACAAGGAAAACCTATTCAAGGCTTACGGTCTATCTCTCTAGTGTTACTGTCCCGGGCGGGCGGTCGGGCTGGCAGGGGTGGGGGGGGGGTTGATGGCATGGTATATTTATCCACTGGATAGTAATTTATCTAGTGGAGGCCCCAATCTTTAGTAAGGTAAAAGAGTATACATGCACGAATGAGAATCATATTTTTCATTTTTACCTTTTTAATAAGTTTATCAAACTGGTCCTCTGTAAGAGGGATACAGAATGACTCAAGAGCTCTTTTGAATTCACACTGAGTAACAGTGTTAGTCTTCTCTGCATCGAATGTTTGGAAGGCCTGGAAAATGAA
>JAHPZR010002516.1:12500-65000 GCA_019787425.1 Platygyra sinensis
GAACGAAAAACACGCACACAGACAAAAAAATCAGTGTTATTTCCTTGGCAGAGATATTAAAAAAAAATCAAAATCAATTCGAATGATCTTTACCGCCAGCTCGATTATTAATCAAACAAAAGAGCAACAGAGAAACGTGAGGTCAAAAAGTTACTTACCTAAACTCAAAACCAGAGGAATCTCGCCTTCCAGGAGTTATGATCCAAAACACTCGAAGAAACCCCTTTTGATCTATTGGTGAAACGACTAGGTCACTTTCTCCACGCGAAACGTGTTCGAGAAGACGGTCGCTCGCCTGTTCCAATTCAGTTGACTTTCTGGAGGCTGGTCGAGGGGTTATTGTTAGCGCGCGCGAAGAAGGCCGCAGATCCGAAAATCCATAAACAGGCTGGAACAACTGCAACCTTGGCCATCTTTTAAGAAGAAATCTGTAAATATTACTAAGGTAAAGAGGTAAACCACTACGAAATGTTACTAGAATCTTCCTTACATTCGATCGGCCATTTTGGCATTCGTGTTGTGTGTTGTTGCTATGTCGGACCGACTCCACTCAGCGTTGTCACCGTTGCTAGGCAGTCCAGTGATACAGATTGCTCTTTTTCTCGGGAAAAATTAAAATGCCGAGAACGATGATCGGGAATTCATTTTCAAAAACTTTTAAATCACTCGTGCCGAACTCCTTACCAAATCCCAATTCCCCGTTTTCCTGCTTGGTTTAAAACCCGTCATCTCTTTTTATCTGGGTATTCGTTATGAAAATAACCAGAGTTTTTGCTCACGTGTTCAGTCGCACTTTTTCAAACATAACTGGCTACATTTTTATGCGCGTAGAAATTTAGAATTGTAATTACAAGACCACGATTGATTGTGATTGTTTTTTCTTGTAAGTGACTTCCGTACTTCATCTATAAGATGACCATAATTACGACTGCGGATACCGACCTTGGCTCTTACTTCGGGTAGAAGACACAGTACACTAAACAAAAGAACGCCGCTAAACAAACCTATTGTCTCCATTGTTTTCCTCGTTCTTTTGTCCTTTTGTCGTCTATTGTTGTAGGTCAGCTATGTCTTCTACACGAAGTAAGAGCCCCGACCTTGGGCTAAGGAGAGGGGTGGGGCCCGGGGGGGGAGGAGGAGGGGACGTTGCTTGCCCTGTCGGCTTCTCCTTCTTCTATGATTTTTTTAAGCCCAAACTCAGTATTAGCATTTACGGAACGTTCGATGTTTTTCTCTTAACTTATCCCGGACATTTTTTTAATGGGGCATTTCGCCTTTTTGAAGGCAGTAACTTCTATAGAACTCCATGGTTAGATCGCATCATGCCAGTTCGCTCAACACAGGCCGAGTTCGCTACCTCAGCAAACCGAGTTTGGCTTCGCAATGGATGAAAGTATGAGGAATAGTCTAGGAGTTGGAGCGAACTGACTTGGAGCTATGGATCGCAGTGGCCGGATACCCTCTTAAAACGTATTTCTCATTAGACAAGAGTCGCCCAAATCCCACTGAAGCGCTAGAGTGCGTAAATTGGGCGCAAAAATAGTGACTCCTGTTACTGAGTACAATTGGAAATTTTATTCCAGTTCTTCTGACTCAATCTTCCAGCCTCCCTTCCTGTGAAGCTCTCTGAGTTTTCCAACTTTCCGACCAGTAGAATCATAGAATTTGAAATATTGCAATCCAAAAGGTACACAGCTGAAACGTCGATTAACGGTATACTTTGGTAAAAACGTACCATCTTGAATTGTAGAATCGGAGACTAGCAAACAATAGTGTATAATCGTGGAATATTCGAGTGCAAAAAGTGATTTTAGTTTAAACGTTAATCCTCGTACGATGGTTTTACAGTTGAAGGAACGCCCGATTACAGTACACAAGAATTAGTGTAATACGAAGGAACGGCTCGAGAGGAAAAAAGTAGGCGCGCGCGTGGAAAAAAGAGAGGCTGCTGGACGGCATTTTCTTTTTCCCCTACCACCTAAAAGACAAATAAAACTTATGATCGCAGGTTGGCTCGCAGTCTATCGCATTCTACAACCGTTTTGACCGCTACCTTTTTTCGTTACCGCCAAATACCACCGTTTGTTAAGGCGGGGTTTCACTAGTAAGAATAAGAGTGAAATTTGAAGTAGTTTTAAAAGGGAATTGTTAAGTTTAAAATGGGATGGGAACACTACCAGACAGTTGATCCTCCAAAAGAGAGTCCCAGCTGGAGGTTGGTAGGGGACTGTCTGGTGTCCGTCTACTAATTCTTCACTTCAAATTTCAATTTTCCAAATCCATCAAATCTTCAACATTTCATATTTTCCTCAATTTAACATATCCGTTAAGAAAAAATATCTCTTTCCCAAAATGCCCAAAAACCACCCAAAAATTTACACAATACCGCAAAACATTGGTTTATGTTCTAAATAGAGGGATTTGGCATTGCTTGAAACGTGCACGAGATATTGGCACAAAGGCCATGTTGAGCGACGTCAAAACTGCCTTTAGGTGAAATCCCGCTTTCACTTGTCACTTGCTCTATCAAAACAGCATTTGAACGTCTGAAAGTAGCGCATACGAAAATAACGCTACGCGATCTTGATCATCCAAACAAGTTCTCTTCAGCTGAGGTCCTGATGAAGTTATTTTCGTTGTTCAGTTGAATTCTCGAAAGTGGAATCTATTTCCCTTTTTACAAGCGAAACGCTTCAGCCATTTTGACTGCCGGTAAGGTGTGACAAGCAGGAGAAAAGAATGCTAAAGGAGAAAAGATATGTACAATTTTCAAACCCCGCCCTTTTTATAAGTCTATGCACCCCTGTTTGTAAAAGCGCCCACGCAAACCAGGTTATATTGTATGTTCGGCTATACTGGTGTTACCAACGTATGAATTTTTTCACCTTTGGGATTTCGCTACCTGTCGAGCTCGCGACAGGCCGAGTTTGCTACCTCAAAGTCAGCTAACCGAGTTTGACTCAGCAGTGGATGAAAGAACGAGGAATAATCTATATGTGCACGAATCCACGAATGATCAAAAGAGTGAAAGAACGAAATAAGAAATGATTGAATAACTGACTGTCAGTCTGTCTGTCTGTCTTTCTGTCTGCCTGTCTGTCTGCCGTCTGTCTGTGTCTGTCTGTCTGTCTGTCTCTGTCTGTCTGACTGACTGACTGACTGACTGACTGACTGACTGACTGACTGAAGGAAGGAAGGAATGAAGAAATGCATATCCAAGGAAAAATGATTTTATCTGAAGATAGTACAGAGTTTGAGAAGAATAAGTTTAAGATAGTAAGATTTAATGGCAAGATTGAAAGCTGCACAAATAATTGACGTATTGTTACTGACAATGTAACACAATCATTTATTAGCAGTCTACTATGCACCACTGGGGGCCATGAGGATTGCTGATGATGATGATGATGATGATGATGATGATGATGATGATGATGATGATGATGATGATGATGATGATGGTAAATTTACATATATTGACAGTTTCCTTTAAAATATGAATGTATCTCATTTTATTACATATTCCTACAAACAAAAGCTTTTTAAATTAATTCTATTGCAGTGAAAATATAATTCTTTTCTAACAGAGACATAAGTGATCCACTCTTACAGTGAATACAAAACAATTCTACCTACCACAGCCAGTGAATGTCGTGCTATGCTTGAATGTTTTATTCATTTTGTGAACAAAGCAAGTCTATATAAGCTCCTGTAATGAGATCTGCCTCTTCAACTCCTAGCTTTGACATTAAATCTCTTGCAATTTGTTCTCCTTCTTCTGCACTCTGGTCTTCATTCATTACAACCTACAATGGAGCAAGCTGAGATCATAGATCTAGAATGCATGCATAGGACTGCAAGTTATGCCAACCAATTTAAAACCTTGCACTACTTCCAAATATGTATCATTATTGCAATGATGAAAAATTCATGATCTCTACCTTGAATCATGACCATGCATATATTTTAACCGGTATGTGATCAATTGAAGGGCTGCAGGCATAACCAATTTCTGTGGGGTGACCTGCACTATTGCCAAACAAACAAATTTAAAGGTAAACAACACAAACTATAGAGAAACTTTTTGTGTATTTATGTTATTTGTAGTTTGTATAAATTATCTTCTTGACTACAGCGATGCGGTATTTAATTATAAATTCGTGTTTACAAACGATAAGCATCAATCAACGCCTGTAAATCTTAGTTATTCTAAATGCACACATTCTTTAACAGCTTTTCTTTATAGTACTTTGATTTCAAAGATAATATATTCCCTTTCTCTTGAGATATTTTTTCGTCACTATAGGTTTCCTTTTTTTTGGCTTCTTCTGCAGTTTCCAATTTCAGATCAACATCTGAGATACTAAATGGCAGATGTTTTTAAATTAGTATCACTCAATGTAAAGGGCATCAGTAATTTTCAAAAAAGAAGAACAATGTTCACTTGGTGTAGGAAACGTAAAGCAGATATAATGTTTTTACAAGAAACACACTCTACAGATAAAACAGAAACACAATGGAAGAATGAATGGGGTGCAGAGATCATAACATCCCACGGAAGCTCCAACGCACGTGGAGTTGCAATCTTGTTTAAAGCTGGATTTGATTGTTCTATTCATCAGCAGATTCTTGACCCTATGGGGCGCTATATTATTGTAAAAGCTGTCATCCAAGATAAAACGTATGTGTTAATAAACATATACGCTCCAAACAAAGACAAAGATCTTATAAACTTCTTTAAAAATCTATTTGCAATCTTACAAAAAGAAAATCTTGAATCAGAAGAAAACATCATCATAGGAGGGGATTTCAATTGTCCATTAAATCCTGAACTTGACAAAAAAGGAGGCGTGCTACTCCAAAGAAAATCAGTTACTAATTGTATTGAATGCTTACAAAGTCAACTTGATTTGGTCGACATATGGCGAATTAAAAACCCAGATACAAAGAGTTTTACTTGGAGTCAAAAATCCCCAAGAATATTTTGTCGACTTGATTATTACCTAATATCAAACAATTTATTTGACATGGTGAGATCGAGTGAGATAATTCCTGCCATTAGAACAGACCACGACGCAATCTCGCTAGAAATTGGAAAGCTAGAAAACGGGCAAAAGGGTCCTGGATATTGGAAATTAAACTGCTCGCTGTTAGCGGACAATGCGTATGTAAACAGTGTTACAGAATTGCTTCCAGTATGGGCTGCAGAAGGAAGAAAGGAACTCACAGACCATCGGAGTGTCTGGGATTGGATTAAATATAATATAAGGGCCCACGCAATAATTTTCTCTAAGAGAAAATCAAAGGAAAGAAATGAGAAAGAAAAAACTCTTCAAGAAGAATTAAGTAAGGCAAAGGAAGAGCTGGAAATGACACCAAGTGACTTAAATGCATCACGATGTCAAGCTGCTCAGGAAAAATTGGAAACTTTCTACGAAGAAAAAACCAAAGGAATCATTATACGAGCGCGTGCGCGCTGGCATGAATACGGGGAAAAAAGCACGAAATATTTTCTAAATCTGGAGAAAAGAAATCACATAAAGAAACACATACGAAAACTTTTTATTAGTGGCGTAATCAAGACAGATCCGTTTTGTATACTAAAGGAGCAGGAACGTTTTTATCGAGACCTCTATAAGAGTAAAAATAATGATCCAGAAATACCGCAAAAAATCTCTGCGTTTTTAAACGATCTAAATATTCCAAAATTATCCGAAGAACAGCAAAAGCAATGCGAAGGGTCTATTACATCAGAGGAATGCTTTCGTCTTTTGAACAGCTTTGATGTAAATAAAACCCCTGGGAATGATGGCATTCCCATTGAATTCTACAAAACCTTCTGGGCAGTACTTAAGGATAGTTTTATTAAATGTGTTAACGAATGTTTTGAAAAAGGTGAGATGTCTAACTCTCAGAAACAAGCTGTCATCACTCTAATTGAAAAAAAAGGGAAAGATCGCTCACTTCTAGAAAATTGGCGCCCTATCTCTCTTGTAAATGTAGATACAAAAATTATGACTAAAGCAATTGCATGGAGGATAAAAACTGTTTTACCTGATATAATCCATCAAAATCAGACTGGATATGTAAAAGATCGTTTCATAGGAGAAACAATACGATCTATCTATGATATTATGGATTTCACTGCAACGGAAAATATCCCCGGCTTAATGATTTTTATCGATTTCCAGAAGGCTTTTGATAGTGTCGAATGGGGTTTTCTCATAAAATGTCTCGAGAATTTCAATTTTGGACCAGACTTCATTCGCTGGGTTAGAGTTTTCTACAAAGACATAAAAAGCTGTATCATAAACAACGGCTTAACTTCAAACTTCTTCCCACTTGAATGTGGCGTTCGACAAGGAGATCCTTTATCTCCGTACCTTTTTGTAATTGCGGTAGAAACGCTGGCAATCGCCATTCGGCAGAACCCAGATATTAAAGGTATTGTTATCGGAAAAGAGGAAACAAAAGTCCTGCAATATGCTGATGATACAACTGCAACATTAGCCGATGTCGATTCAGCAAAAGCACTCTTTAAACTTATGGAGATTTTTCAAAATATTTCTGGCCTGAATATTAATTCCTCAAAAACGGAAGGTATGTGGATCGGTTCACTTAGAGGAAAAAGGGAAGAACCATTTAGCATTAAGTGGCCCAAAACCCCGATCAAAGCTTTAGGAGTTTATTTTACATACGATCCGAAACTTCTAAAAGAGAAGAATTTTATTGAAAGGCTTGACAGTATCAAAAAGCTTATTAATATATGGTCCTCGAGAGGCCTATCTCTTTACGGAAAAGTAACAATAATCAAATCCTTCTTGATTTCGAAGTTTGTTTATATTTGCTCTATATTGCCAACACCAAAAGAAGTAGTAAGTGAACTGAATCGATTGCTTTTCAAGTTTCTGTGGAACGGTGTAGATAAAGTAACTCGTGTGTCTGCAATAAATGATTATGAGAGAGGTGGTTTAAAAATGATAGATGCTGATTGCATGATTACATCTTTGAGGTTAGGATGGCTACAGAGAGTATTTAATGATTCAAGTGCTACATGGAAGAGATATTTTCTTTATCTGTTAGAACACGTTGGGGGCATCTTCTTTCTCAGCTGTAACTATGATGTCAAAGATCTTAACCTACCCTCGCCGTTCTACTACGAACTTCTGCAATGGTGGTCAGAATTTCGGGATACCTTTGCTGAAGAAAAAGATTATCAAAACATTATTTGGAACAATAAAGAAATAAGAATAGATAACAAACCGGTCTATTTCAAAAATTATCGCGAAGCAGGAATCACGTACACGCATGATCTTCTTTTTGACCGGGATATAAACGTCGCCTTTACTTATCTCTCGAACAAGATAAACAAAACCAATTTTCTTCAGTGGGCGGGTCTCCGACACTCTATACCCTCACAGTTAAAGTTCGCGAATGTACCACTATCAACCCTATCTCCCTCTTTTACATTTAAAAATAACACTTTCGATATAAGACAGAAAAGATCAAAAGATTACTATTCTCTGCTTATTTCCAGAAAGGCTCAACATCCCAATATCACCGTCAAACTGCAGAGGGATTTTGATTTTACAATCGATCAAATCAATCAAATCTTCGTATTACCACATTCTGTTGCACTTGAATCCTACGTAAAAGCTTTTCAATATGAAGTTATAAACTCTATTCTTTATACAAATACCAAATTATGTAAAATTGGTTACAAAAGCAACGATTTGTGTACGTTTTGTAAAACTGAGTCGGAAACCTCAAATCATTTCTTTTATAACTGTTCCCACACTAGACAATTCTGGACAGATTTTGCATCATACTGGCACCTATTATCAAATCATCAAATCCACCTCTCCCTAAAAGATGTTTTATTTGGGATATTTTCCGAAAAATGCTCTTTACTTGATTTATTAAATTACTTCATAATTATTGGAAAATTGTACTTGTGGGACTGCAGAAGAAGTCAAACCCTTCCCAAAATTGAGGGGTTTAAAGCCAAAATTAAAATTAAGTATGAAATAGAAAGTAAAATCACAAAACAAGAATATTTTAATAAAAAATGGATAATTAAACCTATACAATAGATATGTATTATTAGTACTATTATTATTTCAAATGTTAGTATTTCTAACGTCATCTTTGTGTGTGTGTAAAGACTTTAGAATACAAGATTGTAATATTGTAATATTGGAATGAGATGTAATTATTAACCTGGTAGTAAACTTATATTTATTAATTAATTAATTTTATTTATTTATTTAATGTATTTTTAGTTTTAAAATGTGTGTAACTGTAGCTTTAATGTGCGTATGTTAATGTTTCTTTTTTGTAATTGCAATAAAAAAGCAAAAAAAAAAAAAAAATTAAAAAAAAAAAAACACAAACTATAGGCCCCAAACAATATCTCTAGCCATAAGAACAAGAGGTGCGGATTAACGAGAATCAAAATTCAATGTAGAGGTTTTAAAGAGGTGTAGGTTAGCTACAAAACAGCCGTCCTTCATAGCTCTTGGCCACTTGGGCCGGGAGCAAAGAACTGAGGAGGCTGTTTTTGCAGGCAAGGTGTACAATGTACGTTAACCACTTTATGTTGACTTTTAGCTTATTTGAATCAAAGTTCACCTACAAATTATACACACATCTGAGCAAAACAAATACACTAGAGGGCTAATAGACTAATGGTTGTTACATGCCTTTCACCTAAAGTTTGATTCATTTCACTCTCTTCTGAAAAGACATCTAGAATTCAACCAGAAAACTGCTTCATTAGTTAACTCTACAGGGATCCACAGGTTATTTTACTGGTTATTTTCACACTTGTGCACAGAAATGTAACCCCAACCAACATCTAATCCTAAATATCAGTAAGATTGATCTGGTATGGCTGATACTGTCACACCTCTTGAGCCTGGCAAAGTTAATCTCTTAGCTGAATTCATGTACATTTCAGAAACAAACCTCTAATTCCATGAAGTATCCTAAACCCTCAACCTCATCACAATGCACTCTGGTCTGTCCCACAAGATAGAGATGACGCTTTTTCTTAACTTTACCTGTAAATAAAAATATACTCATTTTATGACAGGGAAGCAGAGATAATGGTCAGTTCTAATTCCTTACTCCACTTGAATCCATAGTGCCCATAGCACACAGTAATGACCAGAAAAACTAACTATCATTAATTAGTGAACTCATCCTGTCTGGTCTAGATTGCTAATCCGTCACTTTTAAGCCCTACTTCCAGCCTGCCCCAACTTCAGGTTTTCATTACAAAAACTGCAAATGAAACATTTGACCATGTACACATCAGCAGAAAGAAGTACTTATAAAAGATAATGTACAAGCCCATTCAATTGTTTGTTCTGCAGACTTCAAAGAAAATACAACTCTACGTGATCTGCAATTTAACATGATCTGTTTTGTTGGAGACCACATCTCATTGCAACAATTTATTAAATGGTATAGCATTTACATATTACATGTATAAGTCTCAAACACGGAGCGATCCTCTAAAAGGCAAGGACACGCCCCCTTGAAGTACTTTGTTGGCTTTCCTGCGCAATGGTGGAAAGCCAGAATAACGGTCTCATAACATAGAAGTCGTGGAGAAATAATGTTTTTTTCGTCAAACCAACAGAGTCATTTACGTAGAATAATATAAGATAAATAATAAAAATACATTGAAAATAAAACTTATATTTAGATGATGGCTTTGGAAGACCAAAAAGAATGAATTATCTTTGTCGTCGCTTCACATGGAACATTTAAATTTTGCAGCTAACTAAAATAACAAAGCTGATGCCTGCGAGCTATCTGTTTCCATTTATCTCAGCATGCTGAGAACAAAACGAAATCCCGTAAGAGGTGATTTTGGTTAGCCTGTAAACACACACGGATTTTGGTGGGATATTAAAATTATTCAGGTTTATGAGCGTTATGATGGTGCAAACAAAATGCAAATTGAACAACACTGAGTTATTCCTCAAACTGTTCCATATTTAGAGCACAGAAATTGGAAACAACAAGTACTACGAAGAAACAACAGAACTTGAAAAATGGCAAAGTGAGATTTCCCCTGAATATTGATGTTAGAAAGGAAATGGAAGACTCAAGGCTGAATGCCATAAAACAACTGATTACGTTCGTAAAAGGTCAACTGAATTTTAGCTGCAAGACTACAACAGCAGCTAATGTTGACCTTACAGAATCTCTTTTAGATAACTGGCTGAAGAATAACCATATTACCGTACATAAAATATATTACCTTTGCAGTGCGTTTGTATTTTTTACAAACTTTTAGTTTTCAAATTTATTTCTCAACTGCAGAAAACCGGCAAAAAAACAGACTTGAGTGAATAAGCCAATCAAATGGGACCATAGGCCGTCCCTTGGGATTTGTGATTGACAGGCGGAAAACACCAGCCTCGTTATATAGGATCGCTCCATGTTCAAGGTTATGGAGGATTCAACCCAGATTCCTCTATAAATATTTAAAATACTTCAATCCTCATTCTGCAGATTCCTCGTAAATGCGTTTTCTTTTAAAAATTATGAACCCTGTTATGTTATCTTCCTGCAGGTGTTGCAAGTGTACTTCTTTGGTTCAGAGAACTAAATTCAATATTTTCAGTAATTAAATTTCAGTTATTCAAATTATTGACTACTCAGCTTGTTTAGTTTATTCTATAATTCTGAATGTTTTTTTTTTTGCCTGAGCGAATGCCTGAGTCAGTTAATTTATTCTGTCTATCTAATGTTTTTCTAATTTGGCAAATAAATGGAAAATTGTCGCTGTTAGTTGACTTTCTACCTTTTTCGCCCAGTGCACGCATAAGAACATTTGCCAATTCATCAGGTTTATCTGTTGTAGCAACATGGTACTCTGACATCTTTGGACCTGCTTTGTCATCTCTTTCATATGCAATAAGCTGAGAGGGCTTATTTTGAAGGAACCGCAGCTGAAGTCAAAGGATTGAGAGAATCATGCATAACACAATGCAATTCACTCTAATTAAAAGGGGTCAAAAATAGATGGATTTATGACTGATCACTCCTGGTCAAATAAGCAGTTATGATCTGTAAGGAAGAATTGCCAGGAAAAAAGTTGAGGCAAGTGAGAGCTCAGGGTGAAAATACCATCAAAATTTAGATGTGCAAAAATACATTTGATTTATGAACTAGGATGGCCCCAAACAGGTCAGTTTTAAAATCAGCAATTGATATGATGTATCACTGTTCTCTAATAGAATAGATATTTTGCAATTGGTTATTATTGTTAAGATAGTTGATGAACTACATGTATGTAAAGAATTTAATTCTAGCTAACAAAGCAGAAAACCACACACACCGAAACGGAATCGCAAAAGTGCATGTTTCGTTCAAATTTAATTGAGTAGTTTAGTGTCAGTCAGTGTTTACCGTTTTAGCTGCTGCCCAGATTTATGTTTGGTTGTCACCGCCATTTATTTTGTTTTTTCCTTTTTCACTTATTAATTAGTTGATTACATTTAGTAAATAGAATATACTCGTACAATTTTAAATCTACTGCTATACAACTGTGAGTTATTCTTCAGTTTGGTTTCTTTGTTTTCCAGTGCAACAATTATTTTTTTCACATTCAGAATGTTATACTGATGGATGGACTTGACTGGGCTACTCTAATAGGAACCACAACTAAAATTGAAAAGTCTGCCCCTTAACACAAACTGGACTCTTTCCAGGTACACTCTGTAAAAAAAATCAATACCTACATAAGTTGCCATTATACAGAAAAGATAAATCATTAATCTCAAGTACCTTCAGCCTTCCATGGTGTACATTGAAAAATATATCTTTCTGTTCAATGACTTCACCTACCGGTAATGAAATAATTGTAAGCTGGAACTTTACTTTAGCTTGTTGTTTCGTGAGGTAATTTAAAGTAATGCAGATACAATGCAATCAATCAATATTATTAACCAATCAAAACATCGATCAATCAGTTAGTCAGTCCGTAAATCAATAAAATATTTATTTTTAATTATACAAAACATTTTATCATATTTACATGGTCTTCCTAGGATACACCATAATATAACAAACTTAACCTTGATGTTCCAATCAGTTATAAATTCAACATTCATTCCAGCTTTTATACTTTTATTTTCTACATGGTCCAACATTACAAGCTTGTAGCTTTTACCTTATTCAAAGCACACTGACACATATAAATTAAGTGGCCAGGTATACACATACTCTGAAACTGCTCCAATATTATCACTGTCGCCGATACACTAGATCAGTAGTGTATACAGAGCACAAATCTCAATTACAGGAGGATGTTTTAGTTCACAGATCTCCACAGACTGGACAGTATAAAACATGGACTGCAGACTGTGGACTGCGGACTGGGTATAAAACACAGATTGAGGTATAAAAGGTAGACTTAGCATTACAGATTGGGTATAAAATATGGAATCAAGTGTAAAACACGGACTGCAGATTCAATGTAGTTGATCGGTTCACATTTTTCGCATAGGCCAGGTAACATAGCATCGCCTATGCACATAAAACGCTGAAAGTGAATGTAATTTACACTCAGTGTGCGCTTGTTCATTTCCCAGTCGATTTTTTATACGCAGTCCGTAATGCTGAGTCCACGTTTTGAACCTCAGTCTGTATTTTATACCCAGTCCGTGATGCATCGTCCGCGTTTTATACCAGGACGTAACATGTCAATCAAAGTCGATCATCCAAAACATGGTCGATAAGTCGATAGTACTTGATATTTGTCGATAATTGTCAATTGACAAGTTAAATTTGTCGATAAAAGTCGATAACCACAAGATTTTCAACTGATTATCGACAAAATGCAGACAAACGTTTCAATCATCTACGAAATTCAAGAAACCAAACCAGTACTTATTGAGTCTAAACAGCTCTAAAGTAAATCTGTATGGCAATAAAGTTAAATAAAAATCTGAACAACCAAGTGGTCTGCATTACAGATCAAATACAATGTTTAAATTACCTCAAGAAATGTTCGATTTTAAAACAGTTTCAGCTGAGCTAACTCGAATCAACCTAGTTCCCAGGGTCTCTCTAGGCGGGGGGAGATGAGAGATCCTGGGAACTCGATGTCGAGTTTCTTCATGGCGACATAATGGGCCAAAGTTTAGACTAGATGCGGGGAAAATTGAAGGCCAGCAAAGTGATTAAAAAATAAAGTAAAGTAAATTGACACTTTATTTTTAGCAGTGTTTTTACGCAGTTCAATATTGACAAATACAAACTACTACTACTCTCCTCCCTCTCCGCTAGGTTGGCTAATTTTGCCAGGCTTGCTTCTCCTTGCCTCTGTACTTTTGCTGGAAGAAAAGGGTACTTTCTCTGTGTTTATTCAGATTTATACGAGCTTACAATTACAGTACACAAGCAGTAAAATGATGTCGGCAACTGGACTCGTTTTTTCCCACCATACTCTTTTTTCCGCGTTTTTTTGTATTTCCGATACTTGTCGATTGAAGTCGATCAAAATCGATCAAAATCAATCATAATCGAACAAAGTCGATAATCACAATAAATTGTATGACCGAATTTTATCGATTTCCGATATTTGTCGATTGATTAGTATCGACAACGATCGATTTTTATCGACTATCGAAATTATCGACATGTTACGTCTCGATTATACCTCAGTCCGTGTTTATACCCAGCCGCAGACCCGCAAACTGAGTGACACGGCCACTTTTTTGCAATATTTTACATGTACCTTTGATAGATGATTGTAATATGAATATTAAGCTTAAATATTACCTTCGGAAGCACTGATTTCTCTTGCCTTGTTCTTGAATGCTTCGAAATCCTTGACTTTTGCTTTGATTTCTACGTTGGAAGGCATTTCTGCACGCGACGAAATCGACCTGACTGAAACTTTGGCGCCAAAAAGGAAGACTCCAATAAACATGTCATGTCAATTGCCTGAAATGTCTCCTTGGTTCCAGTGACATGTCCGAAAACAAGCAATACCACGTAGAAGACAGATAAATAGGTTTCAGATGAGCAAGATTTTTGTCCTTGATATAGGTATTCCACACACATCAATCCACATTGAGTTTAAGAAGTTTTCTTACATGACGTACTTTTATCAGCTGTGATCATTCACCACGGAATATTGGTCCCCAGTCTCTTTAGAATGCACTGAACTCTCCAAAAAAGTCACAGTGTATGGCTATTGAGGACTGTGTAACTAGCCAAGTGTTTTTTTAGCGTGTTTATGGACCGAGACAGAGTTGAGGTCCATAAAAACGCAAAAAAGAACGAAGCTGCAGACAACGCTTGGTCAACAAAGGATTTTTGGGTAGACTGTAATGCAAGGACCGCTTGTACAAACAGCAGCTAGCAGCGGAGTGAAGCCGGATCTTGGTTTAGATCCCGGGGTGGGGGGGGGGAGGGGGGAAAGGGTACTGCCATATATGGGCTATCCATAGGTATGTGCCGCGGAATAGGGTATGGTTTTTGAGGTTCTCTGTCCTTAAATAGGGTATCTCTTTTTAACCCTTTTGTTACTGTGTCACGGGTGTGGTCCTTAGATAGGGTAGCTAAATTGTATTATATAATACTGGAGTGTGAAAACGCCATCCTAAACGAATGTTTGTTCTTAAATTTGACTTATCCGTTTAAGTATTAACAAAATGATTGTGCAACAGCGGTTTAATAGCCTTGGATGGGGTGTCATTTTGCGGGTTTGGGCCTTAAAAAGGGTATCAGTTTTCGTTTTCTTAGTCTTTAAATAGGGTTAGGGGTCAAGAACCTTCGCGGCACACCCCTATCCAAAATTCGTGGAAGTGCCCCCCCCCCCCCCAGGGGGTTTGGATCAGGATCAGCAATGAAGAATTAAGGTAGTCAAAGGAGTTAAAATAGAGGAACGAGTTCTATGTTGTCTATAGAATGGGCAGGAAGGGTAAAATGATCTGAAACGGCGGTTGGTTGATCAATGTGTTGTTTTGCGATGGCTTTTTCGATTGCGCGTCTGTTCTCACCATCTTACCCGCTCAGGTAGCCAATCACAGCGCGCGATTTGGTTCATCTTGCCCGCTCTCGAAGCTACAATTGTAGCCATATGATAAGTATGGCTATTGAGGACTGCGTAGCGTTGTGTAAGGCTATTTAGGGCTATGCAGTACTGTTTACGGCTATTTAGGGCTGTCAGTGTGTAGCACTATGTATATGAATGGCTATCGAGGACTGTGTAGCGTTGTGACATGATGGCTATTTAGGGCTGTGTACAACAGTGAACGGCTATTATGGCTATGTAGCACTGTGTATAGTTATTTAGGGCCGTGTCTGAGCCCCGGCTATTCAGCATTGTGTTTGGGTGTTCAAATACTAAATACTTATACTTGAACGCGCATTTTGACATGACTTGATGATCAAATGCGCGGATCGTATTGGAATTTAGAGTGTCGGTTTTTGTGGAGGGAGGAAAACCGGAGAACCCGGAGGAAAACCCTCGGAGCAGGGACGAAAACCAACAACAAACTCAGCCCACATGTGACGCCCGGGGGGGGGTACTCCCAGAAAAATTGGGTGGGGGTGTGCGGCCCGCTCCCCAAAACCCTTACCCTATTTATGACCAAAATCTGCGATATTCCCTACCCTATTTATGACCTGACCAAAAATTCGAAACCCTATTTATGACCTGAACCTTGCATCAAAATCCTGTTTCAGACGTGCGTTATAATTGGATCCCTAGCTCAGACCAAAGTTAAATTACCGTAAACATAATTTGTGAAGGACTTTTGTTAATTTTCTTTTGGTTTCTTAAAAATATACCCATATTGAGGCTAGAGTACAAAAACCATACCCTATTTATGACCAAAATGGCCAAAATCAACCGAAATTGATACCCTATTTATGACTAAAACGGCTGAAAAACCATACCCTTTGGGGCCGCACATACCTATATAGCCCATATAAGGGAGTACCCCCCCCGGGATGTGACGCTGGGCTCGGGAATCAAACCGGGCCACAGTGGTAATAGTAGGCGAGCGCTTTCACCACTGCACCTGCACCCCGTGGCTTTTCAGTGCTGCGTAGCACTGTGTATGGCTATTCAGAGCTGTGTAGCACTATGTGGTTATTTACGACTGTATAGCGTTGTGTATGGCTATTTAGGGTTGTGTAACACTGTGTATGGCTATTTGGAGCTGTGTAGCACTTGTAGTTTGTGTATGGCAACTTTAATAGCATTGTTTCCTTAGTAGCACTGTTTAGGGCTGTGCAGCACTGTGTATGGCCATTTACGCCTATGTAGCGTTGTGTACTGGGGCTATTTAGGACTATGTAGCACTGTGCAGGGGCACCCGACGGATCGTTTCGGTAAATTATCTGTTCGGAAGGCCTTTAATCCCCTCTAATTTTCTTGAGAGAATTCTCGCCTCCAACTTTCGTGATATGAGAAATTTAAAGTATGTTGTTTTCGGATTGTTAAAAATGTCGTTTTGGGTACCGAAAAAAGGTTAGCTATCATTTTCGGAAAGGCGATAAGACCTAAGGTTTTCGGGAAATGAACAAAAGAGCCCTAATAAATTCGAGAATACTCAAGTTCCCCTAAAATAACCGAACAGATAAATTTTTTTTAGTGCAACCTAGAATTAACCTACGGAGCTTTAAAACTACTCCAGACAACTTAAAACAGCGTTTAAAAGCATTTGAGATAAAACGGTGGTTGGGTGCCCCTGACTGTGTATGGCTATTTAGGGCTGTGTAGCACTTTGTGATGACCAATTACGTCTGTGTAGCGTTGTGTAATTCTATTAAGGGCTGTGTAGCGCTTTGTGATGACTATTTACCTCTGTGTAGGCGTTGTGTATGGCTATTTAGGGTTGTGTAACACTGTGTATGGCTATTTGCACCTGTGTAGTACTCTTGTGTATGGCTATTAGCGCGAGTGAAGAGCGGGAAACCTTTCATATTTGGCGCCATCGCAATTCTGTTTTTAGCCACATAAGACCTCGCGACAATATGCACGCGGTAAATAAGTATAGTTTGGACACGCACACAGATCTGACAACAACATATGCCAGATGTCTCAGAGGAAGAGAGATGACAGCCGACCAAAGCTTTATATGACAGAAAATCACGCCATTGCTAACCGCAGACAAATCTCTCTGCGTGATGCCATACTTCCAGTTTTCGCCGCTTGCGTCCCCTCATGGAGCTGTGTACACCTCTGTAGCGTTGAATCCTAAAGCTTATATAATTGTCCGCAACCGAGAAATCTGTCCCACCTGAACTTAAACGTTTTCCATACATGCTCTTCAAAAAGGGGTATAAAAGATTTTTTCGAAATAAAGAAGCCTAAGCCGTGTATTACACAATGATAAAACACGATGGTCATTTGAGAACACGAGGGAAATATAGAAAACACGAGCCGCAGGCGAGTGTTTTCCACATTTCTCGAGTGTTCTCAAGAAATGACCGGAGTGTTTTATCACAGTGTAATACACGGCTTAGGCTTCTTCATTTGCTTTAAAATATAGATTTTACGCGCGCAAAACAATAAAACACGCTTTTTCTATGTTTTATACTCTGATAAAATATAGGTGTTTTGACCAATCAGGGCGCGCGCAGGGTCCTATCTATATTTTAATGCAAAATAATGCTGCGCAAGTATGTAGGATATATTTTTCGTCTTATTCTAACTTACATTGATGTATGTCTTTCTTCTCCTTCGATAAATATTAATTTATTTTTAGTTCACACGCAGCTGGCAACGCCAACTTATATCCACATGACAGCGACCAACGCGAAAGCTCATTGGCTACTTTGGTCACTGTGCACAACTACTAGTCTTTTCTAGATTAAAATTTGTTCTTGTATCATTGTATGTCGTCTCATGTTAAGTATGTTTTCTGCAAATAGTGTGCAATAAACTGGAACTGAGCTATAACTAGCGTTGTGCATGGTTATTTATGTCTATTCGCGCTATTTAGGGCTGTGCAGCACTATTTACGGCTGTGTAGCACTCTTTATGGCTATTTAGAGGGCTGTACTGTGTGGGTTGGGCCCGGTGTAGGCATTGGTACAGTGCGTGGTCTAGACCAGCGTAGGCTGGCTTCTGTGGCTGTTGCGTGAATTGGTCAGCGGAGTCCTTCAAAACGGCTCGGAGCCATTCCTGCAATAATGTCTACATGACATGAGGCAGGAACTCGTGAATTTAGAAGTTTTATTCGACTTCACCGCAATGAATCGACCATCAGTAGATCAAGTCAGAGCTGTAATCAGCGCCTTGTACAATGACTCCGATCCAGGTGGAAAAGAGAAGGCTTCCCAATGGCTTCAAGAACTTCAGCGTTCGGTATGCACCTCAACTTACTCTTTTTAGGCTTTCAAAGACGAAGGGTTGAATGTTGAAATACAGTGTGTAGTTTCCAAACGAATTTCTTGCAAGACCTAACCGCCTTAGCATTTTTCTTTTATTCCTTATTCTTAAGTTAATAATTAGTCTGTATTAGTGGTAGGTACATGCAATTCAGTGAAGGTTGTGATCAAAGATCTCGAATAATACGTGTATTCATGTGTATTACGCGCGGATCTTCTTCACGTCACTTCTGTTCCAAATTCTAGCCCCCAAGAATTTTTTTTTTATCTTTCACAAGCGAAGTATGGTTTGTAAGCAGGGAAACAAGAACAACTCGTAGTTGTCAAGCGTAACACAGGAGACTTACCATGAAATATCTTAGAAGAAGAATAAAATGTAATTCAAGAGAGGACGCCGCCGGTTTCCAGTGGCAGTTCAAACCTGTCATGTCACTGTGCGTGACATACATGTTCATTTAGTTTTGTTGTCAGGTGTCCCATTTCAATTCATATGTTCCTGTTCTTGAGAGTTTTTTCTCTCGAGTTGATCATTTTCACCTGCATGAATGTATTGTTGTAAGAAAGATGAAGGAACAATAACTTCCACAAAAAATGCTGTATGATCTAACAGGGTCAATTGGAAATACGAAACCCTCTTGATTAAATGCCCCCCCCCCCCCTCCCAATTCCACTCATCTCCTTCTTCTCCTACCCCTTCGTCATCCGTTGTGCTGGGTTTATTTCAAACTTGTCCTGATGGATCAAGCGTTTGACTCTGCAGTTTATCTGAGCCCAGTGCAGTGCTCTGAGCTCACTTTTTCAAAAAGTCGCCTTTTGACGACCTTTAACTGTAAAATGGTCGCCATCACCTGACTTTCGCCAGAATTTTGGTCGCCAAAAATTTTTTCCACTTGCCATGGTGACCAAAATGGTCGCAGCTTGGAGCGCTGCAGTGTTACAGTTATTGTACAATTAACTAAGCAGAGCTATTTATTTCTTACTTTTGGCAGCCACATATCTTACTGTTATACCTAATAGCTTTATACACAATTAAGTTAGCTCCAGAGGCCAGTAATCAGCAAATCAGCGAATCAGATTACTCCATTGCAGGCCCAATATTCTCTTAGAATTGGACCACGTATCTGCATGTTTCCACAGGACCACTCTTGGAAGACTTTCTGGTGAATAACTAGTGGGAGTACTACAGTACAGTAATTGCTGTACATTTAGCAGCTTTCCACATGATTTCTCAAGTCTGATTCTCTATCCCCTCAGGTTTATGCCTGGGAAATTGCTGACCAGCTCTTGAGACTAAATGCCAATGTAGAAACAAGTTATTTTGCTGCACAGACTATGCGGACAAAGGTATGTAATATTCCCAAAAGCTTTTTAGCAATGGTCAACAATTGTTGTATTTTGCTTCATTAATTAATTACATGTAAGGTTTTAACAATAGGAGTAACTCATTTGACCCCCCTCCCTCCCTGCACATATCATGATCAGGATTTTTATTTGGATTTAACCTGGAGTACACCTGGAAGGGATTGTAACTTATATGACTATAATATTTTTTAACTTACATGTATAAATTATGTTCAGCCTAAAACAATGTTGTCGATATTTAATGTTGTTATTTTGTATTCTCTTGAGGCCAAATATGCAACGTGCTTAGTATTGAAAAACTCCTGCGAACTTAATCCAGGTGAAGGGTTGTACATGATAATCCAAATTCTATGATTAGTAATTAATCAGGGGTTTCAATAAAGTTTGAAGTAGGCAGCCAGTTTGAGAAGAGTAGGTGATGGTATTGATAAGGGGCCGCAAGGCCCCTTTTGCTAGGGGGGTCTGGGGGCATGACCTCCCAGAAAAATTTGAAATCTGAAAGCTCTGAAACACTATTTCCAGCGTTCTGGGCATCAAATTGTGTATAAATATAAGCACGATTTCTTAGCGCAATGAGGTGTGACCTTGATCTTGAAATTGAGGTTAAAAGTACATCCAAGCCCATCAAAATAAATTTTAATTTTGTTTGAAAGGATTGTTCTTTAATTACTTCAATTTAGGCAGGAAGTAGCCGACGTCTCTGATCAAAGAAGCCGACACTCTTCATCAGTCGTCAGTGCTTATTGAAACCCCTGATTAATTGTTATTAGGTGCTAAAAGATTTAGAGTTGATTAATAAGTAACTACAGTGTAGACTAACCACCAATGAAGACTATTGTGCATCTGGCAGGAAAAGAGCAGAAAGTGAAATAAACTGATAACTTATCATATTTGAGACAGGTTTATTTTAATATTAATGTTGATTTCATAAATAAGTTTTTTATGCTTATGCATAGGTTCAATACTACTTTCATGAACTTCAACCTGCACAATACCAGGTAAGATATACATGTAGTGTAATTAAATTGCTTCTGATTAAAGTAATATTAGTCAATGCTATTTTTAGAGCAACTGCAAAGTAGTGATTATTAATAATTATTTGTCAGCACACATAATTATATAATACTAAGCAACAACAACAATATTAAATCCTCTCTCACACTGGATTTTCTCTATAGTACACCATATAAAGTATGTAGATCTGAGGTATAATCAACTATTATTTTTGAAATATTTTATTACTGATTATTCTCGCAGTCCTTAAAAGCTTCACTTCTGGATCATCTCTTTACTCTTCATGGTGTCTCTCATGCAATTGTTACTCAGGTAAGCAAAAGTTTGCTCCTTTTTCTTGGATAGTAATCACACAGCTCTGGTTACTCTTTGCCTTAAACTTTGAAGTGGTATCCAGGCCCAAAACCTGTTTGAAATTAGGTGATTTCCATGTGTAGCATTTAACTCCGACCAGTTTCTGTTATTAACAGTAGCTGGAAGTGGCTGTGATATTTCTAGACCTTTCTCTTCATCTCACAAGTTGGATTTTGTTAGTAAACATTAACCTGTGATTTAGGTGTCCTTTTTTTCGCGGCAGGAAGGAACGCCTGATACAATTTCTTGACTATTTGTCTGTTGCTAGTCCAGTATCTCGACTTTTCTCTGATCGGCCAAGAAACAAAAGGTACTTAGAACTAAGCCATAATTGGTTACCTGTGTGGCAGTGTGACTTCCGGTCAAAGAAATCCTGCAAGCTGATGGCGTCTGATGAGGCGAGCAAAGAGTGCAAGTTTTTGTCAGCTTTAAATGCTTCTCTTGAGAGTTTTGTTCACAGAACTCTCAAAGATGAACCAATAAAATGCTTACAACATGAACATGGGAGAGTTGTTTTGGTTGTACTACCAATGGGATTCAGCAAGAGCACTATAATATTTTATCTTTTTTTCGGCTCGTGAGCGGGCGGAATTCAACAAATCCTGTAATCTGATTGGTTCCTGTAGCGGGCGGACCGCTACAGTGGGCGGAATCCATCGAGTTGATCTATTTTCGTGAATGAATTAGCGGTTATCGTCAATCTTTCGCCCTTTTTTCACTTCCAAAGACGATTAATTAACGCAAGTTTACCTCTATTCACCTTTAGATGGCAAGGAAAGTTACTGTAAGTAAATTAAATTGAAGTTTTTGAAGTTGTGAGAGTTTGTTTGGTTGTTTGTTGCTCGGCGCTGTAATGGCGCGTAATCCTGTGTGTCTCTCTGTACAATTTTAAGTAAAAACTGAGTCAATTTCAGTCGAGTTTCCCTCTCTAATCGTTGCTGTACTTTAGAGAATTGCTGTGGAGTACACTTAACGAATTTTCTCGTTATCTGCTACTCAATTTACGGTAGAAAAGTCTAATTCAGTCGAGTGATTCGCAATGATCGACAAAAACTGTTTTTGTAGTACAACTTCAAACTTTGAACAAAAATTCACACCTGGAAAACAATTTTGGAGACCTTAAAGTGCACCTAACCCCAAAAACTTTTTTCGCTAAAACAATAAAGCTTATTTTGTGGAGTAATTAGCCGCAAAAATTTTTCGATTTGGTTAAATCTTCGATTTTCTATGGCTCGTCAAAGTACGTGAAATTGCCGCTATTTTGGTTCACGACCGAGTTTAACGGAGAATGGGTCGAGGGCCCGATGTGACGTCAAATCCAGAACACGATGATTCTGAGATTCGCATATTTACTTGTTTCTGTGGGAAAGGCTGGTAAAGTTGTTCGAAAAAAATGCTAGCCAGGTGCGCTGTAGTGTGATGTAGCAACACAACAAACTTACAGGAGGTACTGCGCTTCATGCCATACCGTTTTATTGAGAGATGTCTTGAAGAGAAGAAACGTACAAAGTGATGGCTCGATTCGTGCAATAGCCGTCTAAGAGTTCGGTGATCTGTTCTATAAAGTATTTCAAACCAGATGATCTCGCTCGATGCCTGGATTTTCAGAGAGAGGAAGGGATTTTGCTGACTCAGTGACTTAAGCGAGACGAATTTGGAATAATCGCTTGTCCATCGATTCATTCAGCCGTTGTTGCATCTGATCTGAGAAACAACAGCAGTCAGTCGGCAGTGACAGCCGACAGATAGTTTTGTATTTGCCGGCTACTAATCTTTAAATTCCATTTCTGAAGCCGTACAGGTATAATTTCTGGATATTCAGTAACACACTGTAAGATAACATCAGCACCAATATCTTCAAGAACAAGATCACTTTTCTTTGAGTCTTGACAACCTTCTAACTCACTTTAATATAATAATAACAACAATAACATTCGCTGATGTTTTGAAGTCGGTAGCGACGCTACAATTTTCACACTCGCACGAAAAGAACACAAACATTGTGTCATGGGATAATCATTTTGATCTACGTTGAACGAATGAAGTTAAAATAATTTGAGAGAGTAAACGGACTTGACTTTTATTTATACGAAAGTATGTTATGCGAGATCGAAGAATGCGCGACTTTAGTAAAATTTATACGCGCCACACGCTACAGTCTCTTTGACTTCTACATATCATTGCCTCCGGGTCTGTCCATCAGAGCTCGTTCGAGTTCTTTGTTAGCATCCACCTCATTTGTCTATACTATCCATTCTTCGTTGGCCAGAGAGTTGTCAGCATGTAAATCAGCTCGGCCTTCATCGTTTAACTATTCACTCACTGTTCACTTTGCTTTTGTTGACAAGTGCGAGTCGTCATTCTCTTCAGCGATATAATAAATTTCGGAGTCTTCCGAGTCAAAGCTCATTTCCGAATCCGACGAAGTAGAAGATATTGTTGATAAAAACAGAAATCTGTCGACTATGGAGCCCCAGCGAAAAACTTGTGCGGCAAAAAGGCTTCTACGCTCACACATAGTAAAAGGCCCGACTGGGACAGCCGAAGCTTTCGTTCTGGAAGTGACGTCACGGCTTTACTCTACCCAGACTCCCTATGCTCGGTCTTGAACCATACGAAACTCGGTTTCAAGGGGGCACAGAAATTCGAGGATTTAACCAAATCGAAAAATTTTTGCGGCTAATTACTCCACAAAACAAGCTTTATTGTTTTAGCGAAAAATAATTTTTGGGGTTAGGTGCACTTTAACTAGGGAACTAAATGCACTAACATAAAGTAGTTCGAAATAAATCTGTTCTTTAATACATCTTTCTTCGTATAGTATCTGATTTACTTGTTCTTTCGCAAGTTAGATTTTTTGCGAATGGTTTGTAGACGGCGCGTAAGCCGATTCAATGGCAAAGTTGCGTAAACAAACGCACCTGTAAGCCAGTTTACGGCAAGAAAAAAAAAGATAAAAATGTTATTGGCCGGCTTAGGGTCGGTCCGTATAGGGAAAAACTGTGACCTCGGGCTTGAAAATGCTTTTTTTTTTTCAAGACCTCGGTCACAGTTTTTCCCTATACGGACCTCCCAGCCGGCCAATAACATATATATATCTGCAGTTAATTCCAAAAGTGTTGTTTCATATGGGCAGTACAGCCAATGCCAAATCAAAAACCACAATTGTTTTTTGTTGGCTTACAAAGAGGAACAGTACCTTTACCAAGTGACACGCTAGACACACAAAGATAGCATTTCTTGTTCTGCTTCTGAGACTTACTCACTTACGAATGAAACAGGAAGACATGTTTTACAAAATAAACCATATTTTTCTCGGCCATGCCGTACAGCACTGCATGTAAATTCACGCTGTTCGTGCCTTGTGTAATTCCTGCCCACGAAGCGACTTCCAATTATTAATTCTGATTGATTCATTGTTATATAATGACATCGCCAACATTCTTGCTGACGGATATTTTAATTAGGGGATGGCAGACGAATAGTCTAGTAATTGTATCAGGCTTTCCTTCCTGCCACGAAAAAAAAAATGGCGAAAAAAAGGGACACCTAATCGCAGGTTAGGTATACATGTACATGTAGACACTCACCTTTACCACAAAGAACATTGCAAGATTATTTTAGACCATGCCAAATGCAATTTGGCAAATACTATTAATGTGACATACATGTAAGTGCAGCCCGTGATGGTCTGAAGGCTGGGTGTGTGCTACTTTAGAATAATGCAATGGCCCTTCCTTGTATTCTGATTGGGTGTGTTTTCTATGGCTTGACCTACAGATACAGTAGGTGTACCAAAAAGTATAAGTTCTGAATAACAAGCGCTTTCTTCTCAACAGTTGTGTCTGACTCTCGCTGATCTTGCTGTTCAAATGCCGCAATGGAAGGAGGTCGTCAATGATCTCTCTCAGAGGTATGGTCACTTTTTTATGCAACAAAACATATATAGTGTGGACTGCAGAAATAAATGGTTCATGGTCATGAAACATTCATATTAAGCAAAGTGTCCCTGACCTCAAGTGAATGTGTTGGTAGCCAACTGGTTGGAACAGTAAGCTCTCGATCAAGCAGAGTGTCTGGATTCAAACTCTGCAAAAGAAAATTAATTTGTTTATTACTTTTCTGGTATTGGGGATGGTGGAAGGGGGGGAGGTAACCCTGCTTTGGAATAACATCCCATCAGGGGAGAAAATAGAAATGTCCCTTATGGCCAACAAGAGTCACTTTGTACCACTGAAACAAGGATGTTAAACTCCAGTGTTGTAAGATACAGTGCAGCTCAGATATATCCGAACTGCGCATACGCGTATTATACACACGTATTTTGCGTATACGCATATGTCAATACGCGCACATACGCATGTATATACGCGCGTATATGTCCCTTTGTTATGCATTCCCATAAGTTTCTTCATATGAAGCATTGTTGGTCAAACAAGACGTATTTTATTTTTATGGGAATGGAAAATGCTTCAAAGCGAAATTTGCATATTGGTAAAACTTCATGCCGATGAATGAAAGCTATCATATTTTGAACTTTTAATCACTTCGTAAATTCACCGGCAAACTACCGTTTCTTTGACACTTGCTTGATCTTAAGTTACGGAAAATGGGAAGAAAATTGAAACAGTTGCTTTAAGTCCCTATTCTAACACGTGAACTTTATGTTTTTACAAGGAAAGATCTGTGTTTTGGTACGTGTTGGCAAGTTGTTTGCGAAATGTTTATCTAGCGTTCTTATTAAGATCGATCTCCTCGTCGAAAAAATACATCTCCGGTTATATTTGACACAGATCATTCATTTAAACGGTAAAATGCTCTTTGCTTTACGAAAAAATCGTTTATCAAAGTTTCTATGGTGTGCCTCTCACATTTAGTTATTTTTTACTTCAAGGAAAAGTTCTGTTTTTCCGCACGTGTCGGCAACTCAATGCTCTTTCTCAAACAAATGAATGTTTATCGAAGTTTCTGTGGCGTGCTTCTCACACTGAGTTGTTTTTTACTTCAAGGAAAAGTTTTGTTTTTCGGCAGTCGCGTTGGCAAGTCTGTGACTTGCAGGATGTTTATTTTCTCAAGCGTCCCAAAGACCTTGTCGAACAACCTTGTTCTCCAGCCAAAAAAAGATACAGGAGAATGTTTTTCTACTAAATTGAAAAGCACATGCAAAAATTCAGGCACTTTTGAAGGTAAAAAAATTTTACCCGAAAAAGTTTCTTACGCCCCTCTTGCACCAAGCCATTCAATTATTATTTTTTGTTAATTTTTTTCATTCACAGGAAATTCACTTTTAGAAAGTCACTTGAGCATGTGATTGTTTTTTGTTATAATGCCTACAACACACCTTCTTAAATTAATTGCTGAAAAGTATTGACAGCAAATAATTTTTTTTGTGTGGGCAAACATTAAGGGTAGCTTCTGAACAGTTATTGATTTTAATGCAATGAATTTCAGCACCTCAGTTAATTCAAAATTTTGCTTATCAAGGCAATGTCTGCATCTTGCAATCACCCACAGGTATGTATTTATTTTGGATGGGATGATGGCCTCAAAGTGCTCCTACACTTATCTTCGGATCAAGTTATTCCAAGGACATTGCGTCATGTTCTTATGCAAGACACTTAATTGTCACAGTGCCTCCCTCCACCCAGTTGTGTTAATGGGCTCCTGCACACTTAATTCTGGGGGTAACCTTGCCTGTGGACTAGCATCCCATCCAAGGAGGAGTAAAAGTGCTCCAAGTTTCTTCAGGCTGCTGAAACTAGGATAAGCACCAGCCTGATGGGCCACAGACTTTACATTTTACGTAACATATGTTTTTTGATTGGTGATTTTAGATTTGGCACAACAGTAGAGAGACTACCTGTCCTACTGGAGATTCTAACGGTTCTTCCTGAGGAGGTAAAACTGACTCTGGTTGATTGGATTAGCGTTATGTTACATTACCTTGTAATTTACTCTTAATAGAAATTTAGGGACCAAAAAGTTATCATTTATAAAATCTGATATCATTCTCTGTTCTAGGGTATTAAGATCCCACTTAGTTTTATGACGAACTTTGAAGTGAATTATAAACTAGTGAATTTAAGGTATCATGGTAGGTGGATTGACAGTGTTTGGAAATTGCGCTCTTACGCTGGCACTTTGAAAGAAAACTCCATCAACCTATACATTTTCTGAAAGCTTAATAGTTATAGAATACAATCATATGTTTGAAATTTTCTGAAAAGTTATTGTCGCAGTGATATAAAAAGAAATGCCCAGAAACACTGCTTTGCTTAAACTGGTTCGCTTCCGCACGTGAATTATTGGAGCGGCGCGATTAACATCGGAAATGTTTTCTCACACATCACCCTCAAAAATGGTGTCGGCGATTTTCCAGATGTGGTTTGGTTTTTTTTCTACACCTTCCTAAAGTTTGATGTTCTGAACGTGGGTGTTTCCTTCCACTAAAGAGGTTCTGAAACGGAAGCAAAATTAAACAAAGCCCGACACCCTTTTTCGAAGGAGGTAATAGGGAACATACCTGCCGATTTTCAGCCAATTCTGTTGGAAGACACGCGTTAACGAACTAAAAATGTTCATCCTTATATGCAGTTTTGTTTTATCGAGAAAAAGACAAAAAACCTTTTGCGAGATCGGTATGATTAGGTGTTAAAAATCCCCTCCGCGCTGACAGATGTCGGCTTGGGTCAGTTTGCCAAAACAATGGGTCCTGACAACTTGAAATAAACAGACGTCTACAGTGCAGTGAAATCGTCCGAGAAGCGAAAAACTACTTAGGTTTAAATTTAAACTGCCGTGATTAGGTGGTAGATTAGGTGATTGGGTGGTAGATTCTAAAGGTGATTGGGTAGATTAGGTGATTAGGTGGTAGATTAGTAGATTAGGTAGATTAGATGATTAGGTGTTAAAAATCCCCTCCGCGCTGACAGATGTTGGCATGGGTCAGTTTGCCAAAACAATGGGTCCTGACAATTTGAAATAAACAGACGTCTACGGTGCAGTGAAATCGTCCAAGAAGCAAAAAACTACTTAGGTTTAAATTTAAACTGCTGTGATTATTTCGTTGGCGGCAGTGGTATTATATTGTTCGAGTTTAGACTTCTTCGTTCTCCAGACATTTTCTGAAACCATATATGCCTCGTGAAGCAAAAAAGAGGAAATTTTGAGGTCTATATTGTCTACATCTACATCTGTGCTTGACTCGATCTCTCGCTGTGGAAGTTTCGGAATCGTGTCCGTTCTCCAGCAATTTCGTGCGACTAGCACTTGTTGTATTTTGACCTTCAGCTTCATTGGCGGGATTTGTGTCTGAGAGTTCCTTCGACCATTCTTCTAAGTTTAAAACAATGCAATCCACAGTCGCTCAGATCAGGAGCCAAAGATATTGTTCGACGCTGAACTTGCTGATTCCACCAGATTTTCGCCTCTTCGGTTTCTTCGGAGACAAAAATGGGCAAGAAGTTTTCTTGCGAGTTTTCGTCCTGACATACAGATAATTTAACAAGAATGAAAGCTTGACTTGCGATGAAACAACCAGATCGAGAACAGTTTGCGTGCGCAAATAGATATCACACCGCAATTCGCATTACATGTGAGAACTGGCGGTGAATTTTAATTAGAGCTGTCAACGCGCCGTAAGAGAATTAATGAGATTCAAAAACAGTTTTTATCTTTATCATAAAAAGTAAAAGAGCTTTTTTCTCCATTCTTTCTGCAAATTATTTTTCTCAGTCTTCTCAATTTGAACAGCAAAAAAAAAATTTTTCGCATTTTTCTTAAAAATCCACCTACCATGATACCTTAAAAGACTGAAAGATGTCTTTTCAAGAAAAATAATTTTTCTTGACCTTAGTGGGTATGTATGTGTGTGTATATGGCTTCTTGACTATCCCTCATTTTGTGCAAAACTGAGTTTATTATTTCTGGTGGTAAAACAATTTCTGCCAAAGAAAAAAGTCTCTTAGTTTTCTTTTGCATTGAGACCATTCAAAAACAAGCTATCAAAATAGCAGTAACGGATCTAGGGGAGGGCCCTGGGGGCCACCTCCCTCCTTGTTGTGGGTTAAAAAAAAAGAAGAAGGAGGAAGAAAAGCTGGCAGGGTAAGCAAACCTCCCTCCCCCTCCTTCGCTCAAAGTCTGCTGGATCCACCACTGGAGAGTTCCAGACAGCGATTTACATCTACAGTCAGTTTGTTCACTATGATCAGGCAGACTGTGGTCATTCTTTGAAAGAGAGGAGAAAAAATTTGTAAGAAGGAATTGCATCAGAAACTCACTGATGCAATTGTTTGTTGAAAAAGTGAATGAGAGCTCAAAAACATCCTTACCAAAATCTCAGAAGTGTTTTAATACTTTGTTTGCCGTCATAGTGTAGTAGCTATGATTGTTCTCTTGGGGTGTGGTGCAATTGTATTCTGTTGTTTGTTCTATTCTCTCATGGTATGAAGCCATTCATGTGAAACCTTGCCAGAGCTGCTGTGTGACCCCAAAATCTTTGTTCCCAGTGCTCAATTTTGGTTGCATCGGCAATCAGTGAGTCACAATGTCTAGCCCTGGTACGAATTAGAGTTGTTACCTTGTCTGGGTCCCTCCAGGCACCCTTAAAGAACGTATTTCTAAAAAATATACAATAACAAACTGATGTTGACATGTTGATGTTGTGATGTCATGATAGGTTGGAAGTCATCATCTTAGAGTAGGAGCAAATAGAAGAGAGGAAGTTATACATGAACTGCGTGCCTCGGCTGCTACGGTTCTCAGTCTCCTTGTAAGTATTATTAATAGTGTTCACTGAGTGTAGCAGAGTGTATAATTTTGGTGTAGCAGTTAAAAAAAACATGGAAATACATTAGTTAATGAAATACGTTCAGTTGAACCTTGCTGTTTTTAACCCTCACAGAAAATTTAAAATGGTTTGAAATAGCAGGAGTTTGAAACAACCAATAGTAAATGACTGAAACATATGTGGTGACTCATCTTTTGACCTTCACAAGAGCCTTCTTTAGCCACCATTTGATGCCATGCAATTCATAAACTTGGAAATTCAAACACACTCTGTTACAAAATGAAGAGCGCTGTCAAGGCTAAATATCGTAAAGTTCCAAGTTGTTAGTCTTATTAGAGTCTCGATGAATGGATATAAATTTGCTTTTAATTGCCCCGCAGGGTTTTGGCCCAGAGGCCAAAACCCGAGGAGACATTATAGTCTCCCCCGCGTATACGTATAAGGAATGTGTGAAATATTGGTGTAGTATGCGAATCAATCCCGATTTGATGAAACTAGGCGTGTACGGTCTTCTCGAGTATTCGGGTCGGATTTCGCCATCGGCGAGCAGCATTTCAAGGTCAATATGGCCTGCATTACGATTTTAGCGCAATCAAATAAATTTGCTTCCAAATGGCCAAGATTCTAAAAGATCCTGAAGATGGATTTTGGGAGAAAAACAGCCCAGAGGGTATCTTAGGAAATTCTGAAGTATACCAGAAATTCCAGGGGCCCGTTTCTCGAAAGCCCCAAAAACCTTTCGGGCCCGTAAAGCCATAGCAAAATCTGGAACCTTAAGATTACGGAGTTGTTTTATTCACATATTCTTAATATGATCAGAGGTTCCTTCCATACAAGAAGTTTCAGGCATATACACTTCTCCGTTTTTAGATACAGATGAACTAAAAATGGCTTTACGGGCCCGAAAAGTTTTCGGGGCTTTCGAGAAACGGGCCCCAGGCCAGTGTGGTTCAGTTGCAACAATAGCTAAATACCCTTCCGATCGTCAGTTTTACCTTTGGCATCTCGTTTATTTGGATCGCTTATTTATACTGAGTAATCTTACGTGGCGCAGAGCCCATGTGACAGCTGGGTGACTAGCAGGGATCCAAATGTAAATGTAAATGTTTTGCGTCGTTTTCGTTGAGGACAAAAAGCTTTACTCTAATTTGCATATATGGCGACTGTAACGCGATACTTCTGTTTACATCTCGGAAAAAATTCTCGACTTTTGTTCTGCTTTCGAGATACGTTTGCTCGTATATCAAGACAAATGGTTTGTTTCAGTATCAAACTAGAACAACAGAGTGGTTTGATTTTTTTTTTTCCTGAATGCACTTCGTCAGAGTATTAAGAAGTAAAAAATATCATGGGATACCGGCAATGACTTAAACGGAATGTGTTGGTTTAGTAGTAACTCAGTTGATTCTTTGAATCATATTTATGGAAAAATGCCTAAGTTACTTGAACAGTTTGAGTGATATAGTTTACAAAAAATATAAAATTTTAGTTCATACATTAACGTTCAACATTATTGTTTTCAATCAGCAGAAATAAAAGAAAGCAGGGGCAACTTTAGTGAGAACTATTACTAGTACTAACAGTAGCATTGTGCTTTCCACAGACAGCATGTGTGAGCCAGTTTCCAAGTGATTCAAATGTGAAAGTCAGGGTGGGTAAAGTTCAATCATTCATTTTGTTATGTTTCATATCTCAACCCAATTTATGTCACTTGTCTTGAAAAAAACAATAATAATTATTGTTCTGTCAGGGCCTTCAGTAACGTACATATATTATTGATAATGGGCTTTATAAGAGAACTCGGTTAGTTTTTCCCAGACATCTGATTTAGAAATGGACAAAGAAGTTAAGCATTTCAGTTCATTCAATGATTTTAGTTTACATGTTACTTGTTGTCATTGCCAGGAGTGATAACATTTTAAAACTTCAGTAATGATTGTTTTCCAGATGTTTCGTTGTGCTGGTAGTTGGGTGACTCTAAGTGCATTTCCACCAGCTGAATTTGTTCAGAGTGATCTACTCAAGTCAACATTCAGCACACTGGTGAGTTAAATATCGATAATCATTAGGGGTTTTGTTAACATTTACATGTACAGCAGGACACACAATAGGGATTTTGATACACTTCGGCGGGCTGCTACAACGGCTACTTTGGCTGTGAGGGACTAGGCTGACAACTTTTTTTACTTCGCAAGCCTCAAACAGATTTAAGATTTCACTGTGCGGTAACAGGGTCTTCAGCATCTACATGTACATGTCTTGACAAAAATGGATACATGTATGTTCCACTTTATTCTACTTTCATATGACAAAGGCTTGATCAATGACAATGATTTCCTTCTCTTGTGTCAATCTCACATCTCCCAGAACTTAGATTTGCCTCTCAGCTGCTTTGAGAACCGCCTGTATTTCCAACCACAAAACAAAATAAGCTTAACACTGATAAAAATCTCAATTTCAGCACAGGTAGGGTGTTCGTACAATGTGATGAGTCCGAAAATACACAGCTTTCAATTCTAATAAATTAAATACATTTTCAACAGCTCAGCTTAGTAGATAAAAAGCTTCCTTATCTGCGGCTGTTCAGAGTGCTCAATAAAATATGAACAGATTTTTATGATTGAGTACTTTATCTTCGAACTTGGCTGTTCAAACGGGGGAAAAAAGCATTAAAATGAGAAGTAAACAGCAGGCTTATACTCACGTAGTGAAGAGTATGTCAAACTAGACACTTTCCTGTAGAAGAAAGCAAGGCTACGGCAGGAAAGCTGCAGTGAAGCATGCAGCATGACGTCACCGGAAGTGATCTTCACTATTTGCTGCCGTATCACAGCCTCGCCGTACCATAGCTTAAAGTCGCTAATGGTTTTCACAGGCAGGCAAACCTTAAAATTGAATTGAACTTCTTTACAATTTATAACATTTTGCTACTTAACAAAAAATTTACATTTAATGATTAAAGTTAAGATAATATCTATGGCGAGGAAACCTGAAAGAGACCAAGAGGCCAAAACAAGGTTAGGTTTCCTCCCAAAACAGAAGGAATTGACTAACACAAATACAGAGCAATACGATTCAGTTAGGTGTGACATAAGAGTTGGATCAAAGACTAAGGAAATATAAGAGGAAATTTCTTATGAAAAAAGAAAAAGAAAAACGTTCTGCCAGATGATGAAATTAGGAAAGAAAAACCATCCTCACAGTTGATCATTTTACCAGTGCCCAGCTTCGATTGAAACCATCGTTTTTAATAATTTCACATTTGGATTTATTGTAGTGAAGTCTGTAGCTTCATTAATGAACAGACACTGACATGCTCAGGACATTATTTTTGTAGTGGGCTGTTTGTGTCATATGCCAGACAATGGTCTCTGGAGAGTTTCAAATACAAATTTTAGCATTACAGTAGATATGTTCTTTAGCCACTCATGATAAACTGTGCCTTTTTCCCCTTCTTTTTTGCAGCATGAGGCAGATTCCAGTGATTTGTTACATGAGGTAGCTGCAGACTTTGTTTGCAACTCACTTTATACATCTGAGGTGTGTGTTAAGTTTTTTTTATGTTATTTTAAGTCAATATATGGTTTAATTTCCTCTTTCAGTTGATGAAGTCAAGTTTAGTGGTATTGTGGTTCAGCGTTGTCTCGGTTTTAATTTCACAGACAATAAATTAAACTTACTAGAAATTAATTGATCATTTCATTGTATCCAGTTGTGTGAGCTTTCAAACTGAAGTCAATCAATCATTTGTGGTTAAAATAAGTGGAAAATCCTAATTAGATATCAAGGTCATTTGTTAATTGTCAAATCAAACACAGATATGAACCACGACACATACATGTACATGCACCATGCCCTCACAACTTACTTAACAAAAAAAATCGATTATTTTATGTTTCAAGTTAGAGCAGACTAGTTTACACTGCAGCTTAGGTAGGGCCCCAGGGAATTGTTTTCTCATTAACTGAACTCTCATTCCATTTACCAATAACACTACATGATTGTATGAGCTTGAAATTTTCAAGAGGTGATACATGTCGTTAATGATGCTGAATAAGAGTTTAAGAAACAGAACCTAAGTACATGTGCTTTCTTACAGGGTGTTTTCTAAACCCATAATTGTACATTTAGTACTAATTAGTCTGCCATAATAATGGACTGAACTGCAGTATGTGTTTGTTTGTGCCACAATTTCTGTCGTTTTTATCTAGAACCTTGACAAGCAGCAGCAGTTAGCTGAGGGTCTTTTTAAATTTGTTATGGTGTTACCACCTGCTTATGAGAAAGCTGTACAAAGTGAGGACTTTGACAGGTAAATGGGTCAGTAAGGCAATGTATAATTCTCTACTATGTTAAAAACTCGGAATGGAAGTTAGCTGGAAAGAGTGTTGATTAATACCCTCAATCAATACTTTGATTGACCCTTGATCTACACTTAATTGATACTCAATCAACACTCCATCAACAGCTCGGTTGACACTTGATTGACATTCCATCAGCATCTCAGTCGACAGACAGTCAAGAGTCGACTAATCTTGGATTGATGCATACGAGTCTGTCAATACTCGGCCAACTATTGTTCAACTGTTGATCTAATGTCAATCAAGACATTGAGTGTCAATTGAGTGGTTGATTGCAGGTCAATCAAAGTATCAATTGCCTCTTGACCACGGATACCGTTCCTGATAACCTTTGATTTGATTGTTCTGGATATTGCAAAAACCCCATGTCATCACAGCTTGTTATTTTCATTACCCAATTGGTAAATATTTTGGTGTAAATATCATTTTATCAAGATTAACTGTTGATTAATATTTTCATTTTACAGAGCTCTTAACTTGTGCAGAGTGTTCACTGAAATGGGAGAGTCATTTTTACCTGTGATTGTTGAGTCGCCTGGAAGGGTAAGAGATCAATGCATTACCCAAGTTCTGTGGTGAAAGTCTTTACATCGAATTATGCTGCTTTGTTTACTTTTTGTAGGGTCTTGGAGACCTAAGAACATTGAGTATTATACTGGCTTGTGTGAAACACTATCAGTATGAGGTATGATTTATTTTTTCCTTAGCATTTTTTAACTTAAGTTACCTCCAGATCATGTTTTCAAATCAGCGACAGCAACTTTAAATTTTACATTGATTAATAACAATTAAATTACAATGGAGAGGGGTAGTGATCTCCTTTACATTACTAAGGTCAGAAAAAGAAAAAGCACACTACAGAAAATAACACAAAACACAAAAATATGCAGTGACTACTTACTGTTAAAACATATCTGCCTATATGATTTAAAAGGAATCAATTCAGGCAAATATTACGGTGCAGAAATCTAAGAAAGGAAAGTAGTGATTAGTTTAATAATTTCTTAATAATCCTGTTATTAAATCCAGCGCCCCTAGCCAGTCAGGCATGCTGTTATGAGAATTGCTTAGTTTGTAGTTATCTGCGGCAATGTACAGAGTAACAGAGACCTCAGGAAGGAGATGTACCATGAATTGTGAAATCAGACTCCTTAATTCCCCCAAAACTCTGAATAATCGTCAAGGCAATGCAGGAAATCTTGCGGGTAAACAGTTAAGTCAGGCTTTTGCAGTATTCTTAATTGTGGTCTTAACTATTTGTACTCATGCCAGGTCGCAGAGGTGACATTCAACTTCTGGTATCGCCTGTCGGAGGCTTTATTCAAGGGTGAAGACGATGCCAAGACAGCCCTTTTTAGACCGTATTTTGAAAGTCTCTTTGAGGCACTGTGTGTCCACTGCCGACTAGAAACTGATGCTGTAAGTACTCTACTGTGTTAGAACTGTGATAAAGTTATTTCCTACGCTGCCACTATATTGTAAGAAAATTGTATTACATGACTAAGTTAGGTCATTGGACTAAAATCGCCAGTCAGATTAGTCTAATGCTGATCCACTATTTTTTTCTTTTTTTTTGTTTGAGTAACTAACTGCGAGCAGTGGTACATCATATTAATTTTGTATTTTGTTAAAGGGGCTCAGTCACGTTTGAAAAGCTTAGCAAAACTTTTCAAATTCATTGTTTGCAATCCGCGTCAATCTTCTCCATCCTTAATCATCCTTGTTCCTTTATGGTTTATTATCGTCTCTTTGATGTTTTTCTATCTTTAAAAAGTGTTATTTTTAGGTTTCCTTCAATTTAACGGTTATTTTTTTCGATGTTCAAAATAACTCAAGATGCCGTGACTGAGCCCCTTTAATTTTCTTAATAAACTAAACTGAACAAAACTAAATAAAAAAGAGTTTTCACAGATCTTTTTCAGTCATCTTGCTTAAAACAATGCTGAGAGAATATTGGCCCTCAGTCTGTTCTGTAACTGATCTCATTTCATTTTATCACCTTTTATATATTTTTTCATTCTTATTATTTGGCTTTTCAAATCACCTTTCTACATGGCAATGTTACAACAATGAATCCACGTGGTAATTAAGTTTAATAGCATTGTTTTATTTTATAGCAAGGAATCCCAGACGATAGCGATGAATTTGGAGAGTTTCGTCTCAGGGTAGCAGATCTTATCAAGGATTGTGTGTTTATTGTAGGATCAGGAAATTGTTTCAGCCAGGTAAGAAAACTAAGAGAAATCGGGTCAATAATAATGTGTTGTATGATCATTATATGCACGTGTGTGTTCTGCATTACTAACCTCGAAACAACAAGACAAAAGCTAAAACGTTTATTAGAGAGAAGAGGAGGGAAAAGGAAAAGGCTCAAAAGTGTGTTTTGTTAACCAGCAGAATACAAAATAGATAAGACAAGGCTTAAAGGGGCTCAGTCACGGTATTTTGAGTTATTTTGAGCATCGACAAAATTACCGTTAAATTGAACGAAACCTAAAAATAATGCTTTACAAAGATAGAAAAACATCAAAGAGATAATAATAAACCATAAAGGAACAAGGATGGTTAAGGATGGAGAAGATTGACACGGATTGCAAACAACGAATTTGAAAAGTTTGGCTAAACTTTTCAAACCGTTTAAACGTGACTGAGTCCCTTTAAGAACCAGACCATTTTTTGTTCTCTTGCCAAAAGAAAAAGGTTTCTTCTGCATGTCATAATATGTAGATCGAACAGTAATCACTCCTACTTCAATTGCTGTTAGCCAAGATTATTCTTAGATTGTATAATAAAATTGCTGTTCTAGTAAACAAGTCGTTCTTACGTAGCAGACATTTGAGATCATCAAGTACAAGATACGAAAATGAAAACCGCTTATTGGTGTACGTTGGAGATTTCAAATTCTGTGTTGTTTAAATTCGGATTCTTCATCGAACATAAATTCTGCAATTTTGAGTACTTGGAAAAATTGATAATTTTGTATGGAAAATAGTTATTGACAGCTGTGATTTCCTCTTGCTAGATGTACAACAGCATCGTTCAGCAAGGAAACACAATACCTTGGGAAGCATCAGAGGCCATCTTGTTTGTGATGTCAACAGTTGCTAGGAATGTACCACAGTAAGATGATTCACATGGATTTGCTTATTGCATGATTTACTGCACGAGCATTTACCCCTTTTTTTTTTTTAAAAAAAAAAGACGATTATAACGAGATGTTGTCCTCATGTACCCACTGCTATCAGTGACTAACCAAGCAGTAGAAGAACAAAGCAATTCATGAACTTGACGTATAAAGCTACATTGCAGTGAGGACACTAAAACAATGAACACTTGACATTTTTTGTACACTTTTTTTTCAGACGAGTCTTCTTATTTAGCGTTTTTACACTGTAAAAATACTAATCCTGAACATTATCTGAGGAGCCTTCATTCTTTTGTCGCACAAAAAACGCGTACAACAAAATACAACAAAAAAGGCCGAGTGTTACCGTAACGACTGTAGCGAGTATGAAATACTAACACTTTAAGCAACCTGGACCCTCGTCATATCTCGAGCTTTTTGATGAAGGTCTATTTTTTCATCACTAAATCTATTTCCAACGCAGAATTCCGGTTACCTGTACCTTAGAGTTTTTCCCGGCCATCATCTAACTGGCTTAGAGTTTATGCCCAACATCTCACGATTAGCACGCCTTTTGAATCACATTGTCAACGTTTTCTGTAGGGATTTTGAAGTAGTTGGTCATTTCCTGCCAGTGGTATTAAACTTGCCATCAAGCTGCCATGTTGCTGTTAGACACACCAGCATTAAAGTTGTAGGTGAACTTGCAGAATGGATAGAAAAGCATCCGGACTATCTTGGTATGCATACACTGTACATGGTGTGGGTTTTATTTGTTTTTGGCTCTTAATTTCACGTAATGGTTTGATATTTTTTTGTTCCACTCCAGTTTCAGAGATTTCATGGAAAAGTCATTATGGTGTCTTTCTGATCTTATCTGACCAGTATTTGTAATCATTTTTTTCTGTTCTCAGTGGCGGATCTAGGGTGGGCGGGGGTCTTATTTCTGGTAAAAAAAAAATCACAGAAGGAAGAAACGCCGGCGGGGCAAGCAAAACAAAACCGAACCCATCCTCCTTAGCTCAAGGTCCGCATCCACCTCTGGTACTAAGGATATTATCACTACTTATCAAAAATGAACTAACAGCGCACTATAGTTCAACATTTGTGATGTAACAGTCGTAGTCTACACCTGTATAAAATCTAAGGGATCGAAACGTTTGTTTTTATGCTGTATTTTTCTTTTACAGATCCTGTCCTACAATATTTGCTGTCTAGTATTCAAGATCCTAAACTATCGTCAGCCTCAGCATCAGCCATAGAGAGTCTTTGTATGTCGTGCTTTACACAGATGACAAAGTATTTTGATGTATTAGCTCAGGTAAACAGCAACTGCCTTTAAACTGATCTGTCGACTTCAGTTCTTTGTATTAACGTGCATTTACCAACTCTTGGTGATTTTAACTTTGTCCTAGGTGGTGATTGCAGCTGATTCACTATCTATCTCTCATGATTCCTACATTGGACTCCTGAAAGGTAAGCTGTTGGATCTTAACCAGATGCTACGTAATTAAATATTGAAGATGCCAGGCGTTGATACGTGTACTGGTATGTCCTAGAGATTAATGTTACTAGTTTCCATTCTGATTTTGTTACAGGAGTGTGTAAGGTCCTGGAAGGAATTCACAATGACAAACTTTCCGAAGGCTTGCATTCTATATGTAGGATTCACATAACGTCTCTTAAACAGGTTAGTCTAAAGGCGGCGAAAAACGAGGTACAAAATCCTCAGTTTGTCGCGCAACATTGCCGTGCAACAGCATCATTTGTTGCGGGTTGTTGATTTGCTTAAGCATGAGCAAATTTGTTGCGTGACAAGTTGTGAGTTTGATTAAAAACGAGCAACAAAGCCAAAATTTGTTTCCGCTCAAAGTGGATTCGTGCTCTTCTTTTCGCAACAACTTTCTTCGACCCGCAACAAATGCGCGAAAGTTGATCAAGCAAGGGAAAACTGAAACGCGAAACATCGACCCAAAACTTGCAACGACGCAATGAAGGGCGACATTTTGAAGGTTTTGGTATCTTGTATTTCACCTCCTTAACGTAACTATTTACCAGACACGCTTCCATGGAATAACGCTTTGTAATCAGGTGTTTTGGTCCAATGATGTTGGAAACCAAAAACTTCCATTTGAAAAAAACGGTAGAGCTGCGTAATCACCTGGAATCGAGCGGGGGAACTGGGACTGAGTGACCGCTGTTTACTCAGACAAACTTGAGCTAGCAAATTCTCTATGACACTTTGTTGAGAGCAATCTTGAGTGTTTGTAAATGATTCTTAATTTTATTTTTTTTGTTTACTAGATTCTTTCAGCACCTGTAAACTCATATCCAGACCCTACTCTTTGGCTAGACAGACTAGCAGCTACATTTAGGTGAGTATGCGTGATTCTGCAGCTTTACACAAGTTACGGATCGCGGACATGCAAAGACAACAACTAAAGAATTAATTTTCACTTCATTGCAGATATATTAATCCCAAAGTAGACAATGGAAAGGTACATCCAGCTCTAGCAGTTGTGGAGGAGGTAAAGAACTCTGGGTTCTGTAAATCAGTGTGGAATGAAAATGTTGACTGTAGCTGGTTTCACTGTGTTAAGTCATTACTGATTTGTTTTTTGTTGTTGTTGTTGTAGGTGTGGCCGATACTGTCTAGTATCTGTGATAAATATCGGGCTGACCTTAAGATCATTGAAAGATGCTGCAGGTAATTAACGAAAGAACCTTTTTACTCGCTTATAACCTGTTGATCTTTCACTAATTTGTTGTTTTTCTGCTGCTGAATTTCTTTTGTTTTTTGCTTTTTTGGCCTTTTATTGGTCAGGGGCCCGTTTCTCGAAAGCCCCGGAAACTTTTCGGGCCCGAAAAGCCATTTTCAATCAATCTGTGTCTAAAAACAGCGAGGTGTATACGCCTCAAACTTCGTGTATGAAGAGAGCCTCTGTTCATATTAATAATATGTGAATAAAACAGCTCTGTAATCATAAGGTTCGAGATTTTGAAACGGCTTTCCGGGTGCGAAAACTTTTCGGGAGCTTCGAGAAACGGGCCCCAGGACCGGGTTGTTCAAAGCCGATTACGCTAACCACAGTCAGCGAGAGTTTTGATTTCAATTTTGTAGCTTTATGTTCAATTTGTTTGTTCGTCAGTTTTTTTGGGTTTGAATAATCTCAAACTTCACAAAACTTAAACAGTGAAAAACATTTTGATAAAAGAAAAATCAAGTCTTCGGTGAACTTTTCATCCTGGGTTAGCGTTAAACGGCTTTTGAACAACTCGGCCCTGCCCTAGTTCGCTGAAATAGTAAATAAAGGCACACGCTGGATAAATCAATACTTCCCCCGTACATAAAACGGAATGTTTGTTGAAGTTCCCTCACAGCGTAGTTTACTAGTTAGGATATCCCCTCTTTCAACAATCTGGCCTGCAGCCATTTATTACGTAAAGTATTTCGTTAGACGTCTCTCACTGTTGCATTTGCTCTTCGATTTTCATATGTTTTTCAGGTGTATTAGATTCGCAATTCGCTGCCTTGGCAAATCAGCGATAAACTTGCTCTCGCCTTTGGTATCACAGGTAAAGTGAAATAGTTGCTGAGCATATCTCAAATTCCGACTTTTCAAGTATTTCTCATCCACCAAGGTGTAGCGGCAATCATAAATCATTGTTTGGTGGCCTTATCAGGCAAGAGCTCGATGCTAACTGTACAATGTACTGCACTTCTGTTTTCTAACTAGATGGTGAGTGTATACGGTACCAATCCCCACTCGTGCTTCCTGTACCTGGGCAGTATATTAGTTGATGAGTATGGTGACGAATCTGGATGTGTTCCTGGACTTATTGGCATGACAATGGTATGTTTTGAAAGATTAATCTGTTTATTCAGCTCAGATGAACCTGGGAGAGTGTATTTAGCAAGGATTATCGGAACTCCTGACCCGTAGAATTGTCCAAGTCCTGTTGCTGTTCAGTGATGTTGCTAAGCAACATGACATAAGTAGAATAGATTTCGTCATGCTGGCGTAACATCCTTCATTGTGCGAGTGTACGTTCGTGTCTTGACGTAGCTCGGTTTTCCCGAACAATGTAATCACTCCCTTAGGAGCGTGACGTCCTTTCTTATTGCACTATGTTTGGATCAATATCGGTATCTGGACAACTGCGCACCTACCCCTCCCCTAACCCAACATGTTGCGATAAGTTAATAAGTTAGTGTGACTGTTGGGTTAGGGGAGGGGTAGGTGCGCAGTTGCCCAGATACTGATATTGATCTCTACCTTTTATGTGGGTTCACAGGCAAAAAGCCTGTAGCTTACCAAACAGAGTTTGTGATTGGCTCGGCAAACAATAGATATATGAATTAAACAATGCCCCAAGGAGCTACAAGATAAGGGAACGAATCAAAGAAGAGGAAGAGGTACAGGATTACTCCAGCAATGTCCGCTATAAAAACATTCTATAGCATTTACCGAACTACGGTTATCTTCAGATGTCACAGAACTGTGGGCACAGCTAATTAACTGAGCTGTGATATCGGACGGAGACAATACACATCATTTTTCAAAGCTTCATGCTGTTTGTTTTGTGTCCATATTGTGGTGGTTTTCTTACAATGCGTGGAGGTATCGGGAATTCCGAAATAGATTTTAATTTTATCTACACTCACGTCTGTCTGTGATATTTCAGGCTTTCTGTGAGCCGGCATTTCAACTATTGAGTCAAGAAAAAGGAATGATTGAACATCCTGACACTATAGATGATTTATTTAGGTTATGTGGCAGGTAAGACAAAAGTATTGTGGCTTTTTTTGTGTGTACGTATGAAAATGAAAATGCACGAACCGCCTTTATAAACCCCAGTCTTAAATATGCAACGCGGTTTCTATTCGGTTTAAAGGACCACCTCAAATCAGTTTTCTTTGTATGCCTCTGTTATCGTTATCATGTGGGCAATCGGAATCACATGTCTCGATTGAAAGGTATATATGAGAGAAAATCACACCAGTCCAGCTAACCTACCTCGCAAAGAGAAAGATAGTAGAAAGCAACAAAATTTCCTCATAGTTAGAGCTTTATATACCTTAATTTGTGCTCGTTAGACTAAAGCTAACACGTATCTTAGTTGTTACCACACGAATAGACAGACCATATAGTTCCAACGAATTGCAGTTGCTAGGCTGGTTCTCACTATCGCATAAGCATAATATAAGTATAGCAAGTGAGAACACCCGCGACAGAAACATAAGCAGAAGAACGAACCCACTTATTTGTCTTATGCTGTTCTCACTTGCGCATGACGAACATGTTTGTTTTTCTTGTGCTTATGCTTATGCTTATGCACAAGTGAGAACAGCATTAGACAAATAAGTGGGTTCGTTCTTCTGCTTATGCTTATGCATATGTCGCGGGTGTTCTCACTTGCTTGTGCTTATGTTATGCTTATGCTTGTGCTTATGCTTATGCGCTAGTGAGAACCGGCCTTAAAGGAGCTATGTTGGGACTTGTACATCTTGAAAAACTATGCCTAAAGTTTTTTAAGTTCATCGTTTCTAATCCGTGACAATCTTCTCCATCCATGATCATCCTTATTCTTTTATGGTTTTTTGTTATCTCTTAAGTGCTTATTACGGTAATTTTAATTACTCAAAATACCGTGACTGAGTTCCTTTTTAATCTTCATGTGTTTTATGTTTTTGTCTTTGTAGATGCCTTCAGAAATGTCCTTTGGCATTTCTCAAGTGTGAAGTTGCTGTCCCTGCTATTCACTGTGCTGTAGTCGCCAGTACTCTTGAACACAGAGACGCTAACTTGTCCGTGATGAAGTTTCTTAAAAGTCTTATTAACTGTGCTTCAGAGAAGGTGAAACTGGTATGCCGTACTTGACATGTTTGCGTACCTTGCCCCTCTCTTGAATAGTCTTTATCGTTGTCTGGAATGTTTCCGTATATCATAATGTGTTATTTGTTTTTCCTTTTGGCTCACTGGCCTTGTTATTCTCTTTAAGACACTGACGATTAGTTAAATTATGAGGCTGGAGGCTCTTTACGGTGTCAAACAGTAGCTGGTTTGCTTAACGCTTCGGGCTCAGGCCTTTTTCAGTAGATGAAATGAGCGAGCCACGCCATACAATATTCTCCTTAGTCCTGTTTGCCAGTAGTTTCGAACGAAATAATTCCCATGATATTGAACAGAGTGGTTTTAATTGTGTATCGCAAAACCGATTCCACAGACCTACCTATGAACTAATCAAAAGTCCGGGCAATGTAATGGTATTGGGACTAGGTAGGAGCTCAAATCATTCTGGTAATTTACGAGTCAAGTTTTCCTCACGGGTGAAACGGTTATTGGGGAAAGTAAGCTAAACATGTCGGCCTTCTTGTCTTTATTTTCTCGACATTGCACTGTAGTCTTCTCCAGTCCCCAGGAGTGCAAGCTAGGTGTTGATTCTTTCAATGCTGATAGGAGATCCCTTGTCATTTATCTTTTCTTTGCCTTTTCAATCGCAGAGTGATTCTCAAGAGAGACTTACCTTAGTGCAGAACATTCTTGCTGTTCACGGCCAAAACATCATCACAGGTAAAAGTTGTTTGATATCTTGTCATTTTGCTGTCGTTTGTAGTTTGTCAGTGTCATTTTGATATGTGTATCTCCAGGACTGATTCAGGCGTGCGCTGGCGCCCTGCCATCTTACATGGTGTTGGATGTAGCTGAAGTTCTTTGGGAATTCCTTACGTTCTGTCGAGAGGTAAGACTTCTTTTTTACTTAAAAGTGACGCATTGAGAGTGCCCCATTGTTGGTAGCCAACTTCACAGAATCGGCACCGATTTTCGAAGAATGTTTTTTGCTTGTTTAAGTCGCTTTCTATTTATATTGCGGTTACCACTCAGAGAAGCAAGTGTGTTTTTCATCATCCAATTAGAATCAAGCTCAAAATCATGTTGCTTAGCAACTTCGGTGACGTTGAAAAACGCTGCCTCATTCTCATTCCCCGCCTGTTAGCTGTCCTGTAGTTGCTATCTTACCACTGACTTTTGAGTTAATCACTCTCCCTGTCCACGCATCCCTGGTGAAAATCTTTTTCCTCGCGCAAAATCGTGTTAGCTAAAAATCTTTAAAGCCTTAATTTTGAGCAACCGATCCTTGACTGTTTCAATGTAGCCTATTCAGCGGTACAATTTATATCTTTATTCATGTAACACACAGGAAACGTCCAAATGGGTTGAAGTTTCACTTCAGACCATTCAAACCCAATCTGTCCCTGGCAGTGTGATAGCTACTCCTCAACAACTTCACGAGTTTCATAACGCTTTGATAGGGTGAGTAGACTTTAAGTGTAGATCAGATAAAGAGCAGTTTGCAATTGAAGGTTGTGTCAAGATTAGTTTTGGCTTTTTTCTCAGTGATTGGATGAAAAAGTGGCGCGAGTTTTTCAAACCAATAGGCCTCTTACGAGTTGCCTTTTGCCTCGGTGTCAGAACGAGTCTCCGTGCGAAACCAGTCAAATCAGTGGAAATGTGTTGCAAGTCAAACTCATTTCAGGCACAAGGTAACTCTGAAATGGCCGATTGTGTAGCGTAGTAATCCAAAATCGATTACGTTTCAACGTTGAAGTGAACTGAAAACGTTCCAACTGAGACCAATAGTCTCACGAAAATGATTGATTTAAGAGAAGTTCTGCTTATGTATATCAAGTATGGTCTGAAATTAACTCTTCCTCGAGCAGTAACTGATAACTGATAACAAATAATTGTCTTCTATGGTGAAACATTTGTAGAAATCTCACAGTATATTGTTTGTTTGTTTTAAGTTCTCCAAATCAAGATGCTGTTTGGAAAGCATCCAAGCGCTTTTCTCGCCTGTTTAGATGAAACAAAACGAGTCGAAGTAACATGGACAGCCACGCAATGGGAACGTTGTGCTCAGTGACATCACAGTGACCGAGTCAGTCAAGGACCGTCAGCGATTAGCGCCCAGCACACGGCCTGGGAACCAGTCACGTTCAAAAGCTAAAAATGCCGAGAAACAAGTTGTCAAGATTGGGCAAGAAGTGAGAGAGAAGCAGAATTTCAGAAGGACTGATTGTATAATTATTATTTTAAATGCTCGGGAAGAATCTGAGTACATTGCCTCTTTGAAGCAAAGAAGCGGAACTTTATTTGGATTTTAGCATTTGTCGCGTTCTGTCACTTGTCAAGGAAAGGAGATGAAGTAATGAACGAATACAAACGTGCTCTAGACTTGACAGACGAACATAACTCATGGATCTTTCTTTTATGATAAGGTTGCCACGCATCTTTTACTATCTATACGCAACAGAATCAGTGTTTTTTCTGTTGAGTTTTCGAATTGTCTTGTCTTAACATAGCTTCTTAAATAAGTTATCTTTTAGTAAACTGGAATTTATTTAATACTGAATAGTTTAATAATGTAATAGTTTTTTTAGGCTTTAATCCTGAACTCTACCCCTTCCATCGTAGACCATTCAGGAGATTGTAAAGGGTAATTTAGATGTACTCTTTACTTGCAATGCCAACATATGACCAATAATAATAAGTGACGAAAAGTGATTTATCAAACACGAGAGATAGTTTTTCATCACGTTTGTAACTGCTTGGCTGAATATTTTTGACGAACTTCGCGGTGTGTGAATATGTGTAAGACACTATCTCGACTGTTCGATAAGTCTAAATCTTGCGATAAAATGGAGCAATAAATTGTAGAAATCTATCCGAATCTTTTAACATCAGGGTAACCGTGGTCCAGCTTTATTCGGTTAAGCCAGGAGCCCATCCCTGGTTAAGCAAATTTTGTGTCGCGAAAGTTATAATATTTTAGTGAATGTTTTACTATTCAAGGGGAGTATACTGTAGAATTGCGGCCGTAAGTCCTGCGCTTTTTTGCTTTTTGATGCATTAACCCTATTTTATTAACTTATTTGTAGTGTAAAATCACCAGAAAATATTCTGTTGACAGAAAAAGTGCCCTCTTGTCGCTTCCATGTTAATTTGTTTACGAATTAAAATCTTCAATTCTTAATCTACTGACCTCGGTGTGAGGAGTCCATCAAGAAAACCTCAAAGAGACCTTCTTAAAAGGGCTTTTCCGTGCAAACGTCTTAGTTTCCCTGAAGCTAAGCAATATACTTATTTTTCGCAAGGCGCTTATTTGAAAATAAGGCATTTGATTGGCTGGATTAGAAAATGTTTGAATCTATTGTTTCGGTTCTGCCATCTGATTGGTTTTCATTGTCTGGGTGGCCCCGGTTGCAGTAAACGCACTGTAACAACACCTTACTGTGATCGGCATTGTTGCTTTCAGTCTTTGAAAAGTTTATACGGTTTATCTTGCATGTTTCACAAGCCAGAGGCTTTTGAAAAAACCTTTCCTAGTGGAAGAAATACCAAAAACCTAAAGTTTGAACAGTTATGTTCTTGATCAACATAATACGTTGAACATTTTTAGCTGAGTTGTTTGCGCCTACTGAAAAGGCATCCCATGGAAATAAGTTATTTTTATTTGCGGTTTATCTGGCTCCAGGCTTTTACCACTGGACATGTAGTTCGGAAGCGTGGATAATAACATAAGCTACGTACTATCAAATCTTTACTTCCCTACATTCCTTTTCCAGTGCAGATAGTAAATTTTAAATTTTGCGAAAGCTGTTCAGTAGTTTCTTAATATTTGAGATGGCGTTTTCTCAGTTCCTGTAAGTACCCGAGTTTGCCTTGGTTACTGGCGACTGATTTCTGAAGATTGTACTGAGCATTTAATATAAAGCCACTGACAATAACAACAAAAGCCTAGCTTTTTCCTTATCCGGCTATGTCTGTATCGTTCTGGGTAACATCCTGGACGCAAGTTCCCACCCGAATCCTTCCGCGGGCTCTGGGGACGAACTTATTTCATTGATCGATAGAAACGATAGAAACTGGTTTTTGTGATGAATGGTAGCCATTTTGTTTCTACAAAACATCTGAAACAGGCGCATATAATGACCTTTTGCCGGTAATTTTGTTTTAAAAAAGTTCTTTTTCACCGTTGCTTTCTGTTGTTCGTTTGGAAGACTTGGTCCGTCGTGACATTGGAAGGACTTCGGTTTTATTAGCCAGGAATGGTACCAGATAAGTCAGTTTGATACAGTCTGTTAGTTACATGTATGATGAATACTGGCAATCGTGATCTTCACTTTGAATCGGAGAAAGAGATTGAGGATGTGAAGCTGCTTGTAGAGTCCATGAAATATCAAAAAGATGATCCACCCCAGCAGCAACAGGCTTTGAGGGCCCTTGGTGAAATTCTCTCCCAAAATAGTAAGCTTAAGTCAGTAATAATTATAATTTACGTGATTACTTGCAAGGTACACTTGAACGTGAGCTTGGGTTTACATTGGTGTAAAAACTTGTGAATTTTTTCTTTTCTTTGTAGCCATGGTTAGGGTTAGGGTCTATCGTGTTAATTTCTTTTTAAATTGTTTTCTTTGTTTTACGTCACTGGTGAGTGTGACAGGTTCTTATTCCAAGAATGAGCCATGAGCTTAGTTAGTGATATTTCATAACTTCGGCTTTTTAAGTAGATTCAGTCACACTTTGCATTGAGGTCCTCAGTTGCAATTTTTAGAAATGGGAGAAACAGATATGGAAACGTCTTCCCAGGTTTGACTGCCAAAATGTTGCAAAGGGGAAGTTTCTTTGCTCAAATGTTCAAAGCCTAAAAGTATTCAGTACAAAGATAAGTGAGCTGTCAATATTTTCTAAAATTGGCAAGCTGTGCGCGAGATAAAATTTTTCTTTACTCGAGCTGGGAGTGTGTTCAAAGATTATGATATTCACCATGTGCATACTCTTGAAGAAAGAGTAGGAAGACCTGGACAGCCTTTCCCTAAAAGTCTGGCTTACAATTTGCTCGTCCAGGAAGTGGCTAAAAATAGTCCTTTATCCTTCAACCCCTGACAACCCTAGTTGCCATTTGCTCAGGTATTAACCAATAACAAGGTTGCCACATATGCAGGAAATGGTCAGGGGATATCTTGATATGCAAACACCAAGAAGAGAATAAAAATATGTCGTGCCAGCAGAGTATCTCTGACAAAATTCAAGGTGTTTGGATAGCTGATGAAACTCGAGTGTCTCAAGGGTTTGAATCATCTCACACAAAACAAAAACTAAGGAGTAAACAAGGAAATAAAATCGTCAAAATGTATGCTAATTAAGACCAGGTATCCAAACGTCGTTCATGGTTGTGATTTTCTTTGTTTTAACTTGATGAGTTATCAAAGAGTTTGAGAACGCTAGGAAAAAGTCACAGAATTTTACTTTGAGTCAGGGAAAATTGACTTTTTGAAGAAATGTCAGGACTGATTTAATACCATCGAAGGCTGGACAAAACATTTGCGGACACTGTGATCTCAACAGATTTTTTCCTTAATGAAGAATTTTAATACATTTAGTGTTAATGAACAAGTAGAAATAATGGCTACAGGTTAGTTGAGGCCAGAAGCAGCTACTATAGTTAGTCACAGTCACAATAGATTTGGAATAGTAATAACTCTCTAGTCTCCCATAATTTCAACAGTGGCTTAGAAAAATACACCCCCCATACAACATTCATCAAGTGGATCAAATTCATGTAGTGAATTTATTCACTGTTTGCATATTGTCACCACTGAACATAAAGTTTATTACAGTTATTCAGTAAAATATATTGTTCTTGGAGCTTTGAGAGTTTAAAGCACTTTTGCACTTCTTCCTAGAAAGGGCACAAGACTATTTTTGTTCATCCAGTGGATTAGAATATGTACTCAGTCTGTGTAAAATTACAGAAAGTCCTGGAGTATCTCAGTCGGCTCTGTATACCTTATCCATGGCCACAGAAGGAAATGGTGAGTTAAAATGTATGAGGAAAAAAATAAAACACATACACATTAACCTGGCTGGGGTCGTTGCATTGTGTTGTTGGCTTTTTTCCGACCAGGTGTATGAATGGGTACCGGTGCCCAAACTTAATGCTGGGGATAACCCTACAGTGGACCTGAGCATCCCATTCAGGGGAAGTACTGTAGAAGTACTCCAAGTCGCTTCGTGCTACAAAAACCAGGTTAAGCTCTGTGCTGATGGGTCACTTGGCTCGTATGCAGACTTTACTTTTACCTATGGAAAGATTATTACATCACATGTGACATATTATTAAGTTATATGAAAAACCAAAATCCAACAGCTTTTTTATAAGATATATTGTGTTGAACTCTCTTTTTAACTTTTATTAATTTTATGGTTTTGTTTTTAGACTTTTCTCAAAGAACTTTGACAAAGAAGAGTGTTTTCCACCTGCTGCGGTCACATTTACAAGCCAAGAACAGGCCTACTGCTACAAGATCAGCTTTCTTGCTAATGACTATTTGTGATGACAATTGTAAGCACACTGCTAAGACAAGATTAACATGAATTAAGGCATTGTTCCAGTCTTTGCTCTTATCACCGTGAACTTGGAAAGTTATTATGCCAGAGAAAACATAGGGACTTGAATTGAAAGAGACGGATGTGAGCGAAGTTATCACTGCAGGGATCAAATTAACAATGAACAATCAGGGATCAAATTACCAATGACTGAAGAGAGGAGCCCATCTGCTCTGGAGCGACAGTTGTGCGTAAAAACGTCTTGAATCAGTACTTTGAGTTTACAGACAGAGTTTTTAGTGGTTCAAATTGAGCAGCATTATTTGATATTCAAATCATGTTTGGTCATTTTTAAGATTATATCGTGAACAGGTCTATATATTGTAAGATTTTAAGTGTTAACTTTCTAGGGATAATACAGAAGATATATCACTGTGTATCACTGTGGCAGGAGTCTCTTGGAAATAGTAACACAGAGATATAATTGCCGATCAAAAAAGCCAAAGAACATCTTGCATAGGCTCAATTCCTGCTGCTCACTCGATTCCGGGAAGTCGGAGGGGAAGCGCGTGTTCCTTTATCTAAAAGTGACAATCGAGCTTACATCTATCATAGGTACAGTGGAAGTCTTTTTTGTTCCAGTTAATTCCACAGGGACACATTTTACGCTATGTTTGACATTCCTGCTTATTCATTTCACAAGAATTATGCGAAAAACCTTGTAAAACATGTGCCACCTATTAAACAGCTTTACCACCACGACAGGATAACATTCTGAGTGAAGATCAAATTAAAAATGTCATTGATGAACATATAGCCTGCGTAACTGGCGAGATTCCATGCTCGGCTCCGTTGCCATACTGACCACTCTTTAGCGACCCCCGCCAGCTACGTAGGATAATAAACATAGAAAATCGTCTCCTTCACCTCTTTCTCCTCCTCCACCTACTACTTCACGAATAAACGAACACAGCAAAATCAGATAAAAATAAAACAAGAGTAAAATATGGGATTTTTCGGGGAGGTGTCATTCGGCTCTAGTTGACCTAGGTTGTAACCTCCATCATCTACTCGGGAAGAGGTTATTCGGTCACCTCTGAAACTGGGTTTAAAGTAAAAACAAAATTGTCGCTCTGTATAGAATGCCAATTTCGAGGTCTAACTTGTGCAGAGCACATCCTATTGTGGAATAGGTGAATGGTCATGAGCCGGAAATGTTGCTACCACTAATCAACTAATTGCCTGTCGGGCGCTTGAACTGTTTCAAAATCCATTCATGGAATTTCATGAAACACTCTGAGGGGACACGACGATCAGGCCCATGCAGCTGGCAGAGCTAGTATTAAACAGGTGAATCAACCACTTGCGTCTCAAGCTGAAAATACTGATTTTCTTACGTCTTTCAGTTTCCTTAAAGTGACTATGCTTTAATGAAAAAACAGTAATACTACTAGGAAGAATTTTAGTCCAACAAAAAAAGAGATTTTGTATGCATGGTGATCCTGCTTAGCGACTTTCTTCCTTTGGTCAGCAGCAAGAATCGTGACCATACTAGGCATGTAGTTCCACGATTCGGCACGATTAACGCTAGGCGGAGAGTACGAAACGAATACTCTGCGCACATTCAGAGAATCGAGACTGATCAGAAGTCGCAACGCGGACTGACTGGTGGCGGACGCTCGTTTATTAAGACTAAGGGCTCCTTTGAAGCTTTAGTTGTAGCAGCATGAAGCTTTACCAGGTAAAAAAGTTGTCAGTTTTTGTCCATTTGGCGCGAAAATATGCAAACTAGGTCAAGTGACCTCTTAAAGTCAGAAAATGGGAGAGCGTTTCTAATTTCCTCAAACTTAAATGTTAGCTTCATGATTTAAGGTCTACTAGATACATCGTTTCTGTGCTTGCAAAAGTTAAGGTAACTAAATCACTTTTGATGTGAAGTATATGAAATAATTCATATTTGAACTGCGGTTATAGATGCAAGTGAAGAATGATCATCGCAGTTAATTTTCCAATTTAAGCAATTGGAAAGAAGAAGCCCTGATTTTTTTTTCAGGCTTCTTCTTTCCAATTGCTTAAATTGGAAAATTAACTGCGATGATCATTCTTCACTTAAATCACTTTTATTGGAGGGCTGCATACTAGTAGAAGAAACCGTTCAGGCTTGCGATGAAAAGAGCAAACATGGAACTAGGATCAAGGGTTGGTGGAATACTGTAAACAAAATCACTGTCAGAGAACCTAAAGCATTAAAACATCAGCTCTGTTAATAACTCTTAGGACATCAACCTGTTCTTTCAAAGAATTAATACTGACACACAGTACTTAGTCCAAGAGCTGTTGTCTATCCTGGACTGCTGTTAGAAGGTTTATGACTCATTTGAAGCGTACAGCTCCAGGTACGGACGAATTTCCCTACTGGCTGTGGAGAGATTTTACACACTATCTTGCTACAGTTGTCAAGAAGCTTTTTTAGTCTTCACTCAGACAGCAGTCAGTTCCTCTTTCATGGAAGCTTGCCAACATATCACCAATTCCAAAAAATTTCCACTGTCATCGTGTGCTCAGCTTCGACTGATATTCCTCTCGAACATTATTATGAGACTCTGAGAGGCTAGTCTGAAAACTAGAGACTGCATCTGCAAGGAAATACAATTGTTTTATCAGGGTGCTAAAATGTGAACCTCGAATTTTGTTTTTGTTTGCTCTATATTACCAACACCAAAAGAAGTAGTA